>CM031234.1:1037050942-1037125746 GCA_018340775.1 Taxus wallichiana var. yunnanensis
ATGCATTTATAGGGGTTAAGGAAAAGGAAAAATTGGATAAGATGAGTGAAGATCGAGTCAACGACAATGAGATGATATCTGTTGTTTAGAATTTCCTAGGAGACCATCTTCGTAATATTTGATAGTTTTGTGGATAAGATCATGGAAGATATAGGTCATGACACGTTGATAAGTTGCTCCAAGGTTCTTAATTCCAAAGGTCATGACATGGTAGCAGAAGGTCCCCCAAGGGGTAATGAAGGATGTTTGTGTTGATCGTCAGTGGTGATGAGGATTTGATTGTAACCTAAAAATCCATCCATAAGGGAGAGAATTTCGTGGCCAACTATTAGATCGATGAGTTGATTGATATTCAGAAGAGGGAAATAATATTTAGGATAGGTGAGATTGAGATCCTAGAAACCATTGAAAATGCGTAACATTCCAGAGGCTTTGGTTAGTGCACGGTGTTAGAGACTCATTGTGGATAGTCAATGGGTATGATGAAATTAGAAGAAATCAAGCATTGTAACTATTATTTGATGATAAGAGCTATGCGAGGGTGCATCCTACGAAGATTTTGTTTAATTGATTTGACATTGGGATAGGTGAAGATATTTTGTATGATGATGTTAGGATCAATACCTTGCATATCACTATACAAACATGAAAAGCCTTAACTATACTTAGATAAGAAGTTGGTGAAATCGTTTAACTCTTTTGGATTTAGTAGACCTACCGAATTTCACTATGTGGGGCTCTTGAGGGTGCCTATGTTAATGTCAATGGTGGAATTTTTGAGAAGGGTTGATGTTTTGGGTGGTAGGGATTTCTGGAGGAAATGGTCCTCTATTCCCATATGGGAGAGAATATCTTGATCGTCACAACATTGAAGGATGTCGATGGTGGGAGAATATTCCTCAATCATTTTTGGCCAAATGAGAGGAATTTTTACGACATGGTTAGATTGATAAGTTAATGGTCCTAAAGGTATATTATTGACTAAATAAAAAGTTAGGTGGGGTGGAGATTGTGTTGTCGGTGTCCATGGGGTCATCGTGTTCTATTGAGGATGAAGTTTATGATTACGTGATACATAAAGGTGCGGATATGTAGATGATTCAAGTAGATGATGGTTTGAGGAATGTTGGGTAATTAAATCATATATTCCATGTTCATAATGTCCAAAAACAAAACCTTTCCATGTGTAGCGATGGAAATACATTTGTGCTTAAGCTTTGATTATTTAGAGATTTGAAATCGATAAGAAGGAAAATCATGGTGTTGATGAAATGGTTACGAGGAAGGGTGGTTGACCCCTCCATAGATGAGGTTTTTTCAGCTACGTGGGGCCATAGGAGATGATGTATCGACGTTAGGCTCATACATAGGTTGTTTGTTTGGTCTTCCATACATTTTGGGTGTAGGAAGAGAATTAAACATGAGTAGATGATACTCTCCCGGTGAAAACGTTCCATAATGTCGGCAAAGGGAAGAATCACTTGGTAAATTGGAATATGGGATGGATGTGTGGGTAGATTCTTTGTCGAGGATTTTGATTTTGATTTAGGTACAAAGACATCATTTAGATGATATTTCATATTGCGGTTGGTAAGGGGATTGTGATTTGCGAGGAATGTGAATGTTTTACCTTCATATTCATATTTAAGACATCGGTGAATTGTCGAGGGGACACAACACATGGTGCTTATCTAAGGTTTTCCTAACGAGAATATTGTATTGAAATCCCCTCTACAAAATAAAAGAGTTTAGGAATATTTTTGACGCCAAATTTAAGAGGTAGAATGATAGTACCTAACATGGGCACGATGGTTTCGTTAAAATCTCGAAGTAATCTTGTTGTTTAGGTGATAACAATGTTTGGTAGTCTAAGTTGGTTAAAATTTATGGATGATGATGTTGATGGAAGTTCCCCCATATATTATGACCATTTTGACGAGGGCATCATTGATTTGGGTGGTGATGAAGAGAGGCAAGTCATTCCAAAGTGATGGTATTTCGGTAGAGTCAAAGGAGATAGCTGAGGATGTTTTGAGAGGACCTATAAAGTCTATGAAAGAACGTGGGTCATACTCAAGTACTAATATAGACCTCAAGGGGTTCAATCATGACTTGTTTATGTGAAGGTGATGTCTGAACTAGCTCATAAAGTGACATTTTGACAGGATCTTGGTGTAGTTGTTTGATGACTAATTTTTGTACTAGGGTGGAAGATGGTGGAGTGGCAAAGATGAAGAATTTGGTCTTGGATTGTGATGTCTGATTAGACGTATCAAGAGTGAGAGAAATTAAAAACTTAGATTTATCGTTGGATAAGGAAGAGGTGAGTTTTGGAGGAGAAGGAATGGCGACAAAGGTTTTAGATTTTTTTTTCGAAAGGATTAGGTTTGTGGGTACGTGCGTGAGTGGTAATGTGGAAGACATCGAATTGATGAGGAAGAACCTTACTCAAGGATTCCTTAGGTGTGGATGAGGCGTAATCATGCTGATTTTGGATGTCGAGTGGGATTTCTTTGATTTATGTGACTCTGAAGGAAGAATATCTTTACTTTCAAGTTTTTTAACAAGCTGGTGAAAGGATTTACAGTCTTCTACAAAGTGTCAAGGAATTTTATGGTAATAACAGAAAGCTTAAAAATTATACGAGGATGGCTTCCAACCTCAAGAGATGGATGGATTTAGAGGAGGCAACTCTATGAGTTCTGTTGAAGGATTTTTCTAGAGTTATTCTTTGTTAGAGTAGGTATTTACCTTAGCTCATGTCAACCTAGGTACTTTATTTACCTTTATTGTATTTATCCTCACCCACTTATGTGTGTGGATATTTATTTTATCTTATTTAGATATTAGGATATATTATCTAGTTGTTAGGTATGGTTCTTTCCTTGATCTATGGTATTGACTAGATCCTTGATGTCTAGTTCTCTCCTAAATCTATGGTCTTGACTAGTTCTTTGATGACTAGTTATTTCCTTGATTTATGGCTTGATCTACAACCTTGACTAGTTCTTAGATTGTTATTCCTTTCCTATTTAAGCAAGGCCCATTCTCAATGTATTGCATTGAGTTCCATAATAATATATGATATTGTTGCTCATTTGTTTGCAAAAGTTTATGTAAAGTTATTATGGTGAATTAATTTCATCTTATTGATCGTGGTGTTTGATTAGCATCTGTGTTCTTGGCTTGGTATGATGTGTTATCATTCCTTTTAGTTGCATAGTGTCCTTTTGATGAGGATGTTGAAGGTGATGATGTCTCGTTTGATTTGATAATCATAGGAGGTGTCATTTTGGATATGGATTGTTTAATCATTTGTGGATGAATAGTTTTGATTGTTTGATGGTAATAGGTGATTTATACAAAGGGTAAAGACCCAAGATAGATGGTTGAGACTTTGATTTTTGTGTAGGCGTAATTGGATGGTTTCGGGATCTGATTATAACCTTTCATATGGAGGTGGAATAAATATTTGAAGGTTACATGGGTGATATTGAGCTATGAAATCATCATGATTTGGATAATGGATTACTTCTAAGATTTATGTGGAGAATTCATAGATGAGCTAGGTGAAGAGGAGACATTTGTGGATGAAGAGGTTCATTTTTGATGACATGTTTTGAGGAGATTTCGATTGTTTGTCGGATGTTGGATCGGGATATCACAAGAGGAAGATGCAGTGTGGATTGAGTGATAGGTGATGTTTTATTGATGGTGTTTATGGTATGTTGGGCTTAAAAATTGTTGGTTTGTGGTTGATTACTTGATGGGAAACGATTCAAAATGGGTGCTTGAAGACATCAAGGTTATGATTCTGAGGTGCATTAGGATTTTCTAAATGTAGCTCACCTTTCTCAATCGATCCTCGAAGGACATTAAAAATTAATGACACCTTTCAATGCCATGACCTTTGACCCTATGGTATATACAATAATCATTATCCCTGTACCAAGAGGGTTTCAAAATAGAGGTATCAATAGGACATATGGATGGAAGAGAGATCATTTTAGCAAGGAGAAGTTTATAAAAACCACACTATACGATTCTCCTATGGAGTGTAACTTTGTTGACATTGGGAAAGTTCGGTAGTTTAATGTTCTTTACAAGCGATTTGACGACTACTATGTTGGCTAATGATTTGGGTTTATCTTAAATAGAGGATGGTTTATATGGAAATTCATATTTTAGTTTCTTTGGTCTAAGTTTGACTCACGACTAATTCGAGGGCTCAAGTTCATGTTTATGGGCCATTGTAAAAGCTTTGTTAAACATCTCAGAAAGATTATATTTGGAGTGTAGACAAGATGTGTTTAGTGCATGAACAAGAAAATAATTCGATTAACTCTATTTGTGGGAGAGAGAATGATAGTTGATTAATAATACCCCTCCAACGGGAAACAAAGTCTGTAATGGATTCATCCTCGAACTGTTTAATTACATATAGGTTAGTAATTGGTGATTTTGTGGTGATGTTAATAAAAAGAGTTAAAGAAAGAGTTGGGCAATGCAATGCGAATGAGAAAAGAGAATATTGTGGGATGATGTTATACCAGTCTAGGGTAGGGCCGACTAATGACATGGGAAATGTCTTAAGCATCAAGTCTTGATCATGGGCTATAAGATAACATGCATGAAGAAAATCTCGATGTGTTGTTTGGGGTATTATTTGCTATAAAATTCGAGAAATTTTGGAAGCTCCTAGTGAGGAGGATAAGATTTCTAAGTCACGCACAAATTAATTGGTTCATTGCATATTTATTCATATGATAGTTTATTTTTACAACCCATGGAAGTGGATTCAAGATTGGATATTTGATTCATTAAAACCTAAAGGTGGTAAGTTTCTCGGTTGTTGCTACATGCCGAATGAGGATGAACCAAGTTTATTAAATGAAAATTTACTGCGTTGTTGATATGGTTGATATTGTTGTGAGATATTTTGTTGGAAATGGATGTTTTACTTGGGAAGACTTGTAGGGATGTTGTAAGTGGGCTATGAGAATAAAAATTGTGATGGCTAGATGTATTGATACTGGGGATGAATAGATGTATTTAGAAGAGGTTGTGATTTTTGAGGTGCTTGTTAGAAGGGTATGGGAGTGAAGACAAGGGGTTATGATTGATATGGGGTGTTCAAGAGGAATAGAGGTATGGACAAGGGGAAGGAATGGTTTTAGTATAGACTAGGAGGAGGTAAGTGATTGGGATGGTTGGGGTATGTGTTGTGAAATAAGCGGGGTTGAGGATTGTTGTGAAATTGGATGAGTACTAGAAAATAACAATAGTGTTGATTAAGGGTGTAGATACAGGGATAGACATAGTAATGTTTTGGAGAGGTGGTGTGGTTTTTTGAGAGGGTGGTGGTTGAGACACACTAATAGAAAAAATGACGAGAACTCACGAGAGGTGTTTGGAGAGTAGAGGATTTTGGATGTGTTTTGTAGATGGAGAAACATTTTTGTTGTTTTGAGGTGGCGTGGAACCGGTCGAAGGGTTGGGTGAAGACATATGTTGTTGATCGTCGTGTCTTGTGAAGAAATTATATTAAAGTCAAAAGTGATGACAGGAATCAAGACACAACATTGGATGTTTCTAATTGACTGTTAGTTGGATAGGAATATAACTGCTAGATGATAGGTTTGTGGTTTCGATCAATAAGATGGGAAAAATTTCATGAAGGATTAGGTATATAAGGATGAGGTTCGGGTAGTGAATATTGAAGATGAAAACCTAGGGAAACAAGGTAGACATTGAGAGAAATAGGGTTTGAATCTAAGATTTATGAAAATACAAGATCACCACTATCAAATAAACATGGACTGAAAGGATCAAGTATCTTAGATGAAGAAAATTCAATACTAGGTGAATGTGGTTGTTCTTGATTTTCCTGTCGAGGGTGAGAAAGTAGCTCATCGTTCCTTTAAGAAACATGAGGTTCCTTCATGAATGTTTAGAGATGCTCAACATATCTATGAAGATTCTCAAACATATTTTCAAAAGTTTGATACGGATTGTTGTCTCGTAAGAACCATAGAAATAAACAAAGAAACAATCACCTAATGAAGAATAAACTAGATAGTTGATTACAAACATTAGAAAAATCACACAAGAATTTTTGATTATCTTGATCAATTTAGAAGAAAAGTGAAATGTGTGAAATGACTGATAAGGTCCTAGGAAATCGCCATCTATGGATGGTTTCAGGAATGTTGAAGGCTTGATTCCTCGATATACTTGAACATACGTGAGGCCCAAATCTATCCTGGTACCGATCTGACGGGCCTTATATTAGGGTCTACCCCCTCACTTCATGGTCCCACAGAGATAAGGGAGTCACGTTATTAGCCAATATACTGACAACCAATTTTTAATACTCGGCCGTAATATCGAGTTGTTTTCCTCTTAGGTGATGAAATCCCTATAGTTTCACCCGGGTAGAATTGTTTGATGCAAATTTTATATTCAATGTGGTTTGGATTTGTGTGAGGGATATTATGTGAATGTAATATATTAATCCTTTTATTAATCTATGTGATCATGAAGGATGAAAGGTTTGTTTTAATCCCAAAATAATGGTTGATTTCGACGAGGACAAAAATAAGTTGTAATGCTTGAAAATAAAAAGAAAAGAAGAGGAATCACTTGAGAAACGTATCCTTTTCAATTTTAATTTTTTTGATTTTTTTATCAATGCAATAATGTAGAAAAGAAAAGCCACTAGAGAAAAGGCTTGCAAAAAAGGTTAGCGAGAAAACATAAAACAACAAAATAAAAATGGTGTCGGAGGTTGATCGATCGAGTAATGATAAACAATCACCGAGATCGTTGGTGATTGACAGAGGATGACCGATCGAATAATCATAAGAAATCAAAAATATCATAAGTGATTGACAGAATCGCTAGTAATTCACCCAATCACTAGTGATTTGATTGGATCGCTAGCGATTACAGAGAAGAAAATAAAAAATGAACTAAATTAATTTAAATGAAAGGAAAGAGGTACTAGGTCCCACTGTGCATGCCATAATTTTTAGAGAAGTTTTTAATTTTTTTCTTTAAATTAATGGAGTGAAATCTTGAAAAAATGACCTCGAGAATATGGCGGGGTTTACTGATACTGCGATGATGAATGTTGTAGCTGATTTTTGATTGAAGTCGAAGTTCGGATGAGTGTACAATTTTGTCGGTCTTGAAAGGTAATATGTGATCAAAGACACTAAACAAAAAGGATTAGATAAATGGATAGATGAGCTGCTTGGCAAGGCCGATCCCAGCCAATCCCTAGGGGCTTCCTTGGCAAATGTCACTTCGTTTTGTAATAATCAAGTGAATTGATAAAGATAATGATATGCAATAGATAAAAATAGATAGATAATGGATACAAATATCTAAAACTTGAGATTGAAAGGAAGGTCCTAAGTGGCTTCAAGGTGGCCCAAGTGAGGGTGGATGTAATTTGTACGCGTTCAAAGTAGTTGTACAAAAATCTTCAATTTTTTTATTACATTTCGTGGAGGAATTCGAACCGATCCTCAATGTCCTCTTTTCAAAAACAAATCAGATTGCACAAAGTGTAAGCTCATGTAAGATGTTGTATTATTCCCAGAAGAATGGGTGTTGGACTATGGGAAGATCATAAATGCTTGGTAATTGGATGTGAACGGCTAGGAACTGCCATCTAACAGAGAGCCATACTTGGAAACAACATGTTAAATGTAGAGGATTTGATAAAAATGATATAAAGCTGATAAATTGATAAAAAGATGAATTTGATAGGAATCACCGGTGATTTAGGCCAATCATTGGTGATTAGGGTGAATTGCTAGTGATTTCTATGAATATTGAAAGTTTTGTTAAAAATGATAGTTGAAGCTCTAAAATGATATTTTTGATTGATTTTAAAGTTTCTTATGACTTAGAAATAATGAAAAAATATGTAGGAATACCTTTGGATAGTTGATGAGTTAAAAGTTCCTAAAATATTTATTGGGAAGGATCCGAGTTGATATGTTATCATGTCACGTTCTTTGAGGATTGAATGATGAATATGACCAAAAAAATGTTGTTGGAAATGATTGGTGTTAATGTTGGGTGATCTTTGAATATATCTTGGATTATGTGAAGTCGAAGGCCGGAGAAAATTGAATATTGGAGGTTGGAAATCGAATATCCTTGAGAGAGAGCACAAAGGTGCTATTTATACTTGCCAAAGCTGATTCGGTTGAATTGCCGACGATCCACTTTTTTCGGTAAACAACTAGAAAAGTGGTTGAAACCACTTCTAATCAAGGGTTTTGGTTTGGGATTCGGTAAATGGTTAAGGGAAGGTTGGGGACGAGGTGTAGAGGTTAGAAGTAGTAGAAAATAGGTTTTAATGGTTAGGGTTGATTTAGGGTGGTTAGGTTATTTTTAGGAAGGTAAAATAAGATTTTATAGTTGTGAAATGATATTTACGGGGTGTGGAAGGATATTTACATGGAGTAAATATTGTGAAGTATTTTAGACTTAGGATAAGATATGTATGGATTAAATAATGTGTTTATATGACTTGCTTTGATTTAATATAATTGTGAAGATAGTGCATAAGGTGAGTGAATTAGCGATACAAATTTTAAGTGTCTATAATATGATATGCTAAAATTTAAAAATGCAAAACAATGAGTGCACTTAGTTGATTACAAATGTAACACCCATGTTCTTAATCATCCAATTTAAGCATTTATTTGAACAAACCCCTTAATCATAATTAATGCCTTCAATGATTTTCATCTTGCAACAATTAAAAATATGACATAATTAAATGTTTACAATCCATCTCATAACAAATGATAACCATGTGCAAATGTAAGGGTCAATTAAATGTACTCGACCCCCTTAATTTACTCTAAACAAGTGAGTATAACTTGTATACTTTTGGTTAAACCCTTATAACAGCTTCTTCAAAACTATGTGCAACTCCTATGTGTCAACTTGGAAAATAGACAAGATACAATCCATCCGGTATCTACCATAACTAATTAGGAGTATGGTGAACAAACAATGTAATAAACCAGCTACACTAATGGACTAATTTTTCAAGTGTTTCTCTGTAAACTCGGTTTGTGATTGCACACAAGTCAGCAAAACTTTTCTCTATCACCACACAACTATCCCTTCACGGGTATTTGGTTCTCATTTTATTGTTTAAGAATTAAGTTTAATTTTGAAGAAGTAGGAATCATGACTCATCCTTCTAATCAAAAGGATCTTATCAGTCCCATCTTAGGATCCCTATGGGAAAGATAGTGACCACATAATGAATTTTGTCATTACGTACTCGCTATCCTTCTCGTAGCCATCCTAAGTCATCACAATTAGGATTCAAATGAAAAGAACGATGATTCCGATATCTACACTTCAATTTCAATTTACTTATCTAAATCGGATAAGTTAATAAGCTCATTGTTATGATAGGTTATAAGGTATCGTAACACATCATTCATTTCTTGATAGAGAGTCATAGTAACTCACTAAGTTACTATCTTTAATAAGTACCTTTTTTCATGTTTGTCGTAACATAGTGTTGTCATTCAATGTAAGATTATTTAACTATGTCTCACATTTAAATGATACAATCACTTCCTATTTAGGGTTGGTATTAATCTCATAGGTTCATCATTTAATCTTGCATAGTACATTTTATCTCATTTAATATACATTGTAACTTATTTGGTAAGGTGTAATATTAATATGACATAGTTTACATTATATTGTTTTTCCATAGCATACTATGTTAATTAATAACACCTCTGTTCATTAACATGCATCGAATATCCAAATCCCAAGAAAATTGATTGATTGAGCAAAAATCAGGTTTAGGGTCCCTTTAGGAAATTTTCTAACTCCCGGGCCGAAGAAGGAGGGAGCAAGATCGAGAAAAATGCGAAAAAGTTGCGAAAGGCAAATAGGTTGATCCGGAAAAAGTGTAAAAATTGGCTAAGTCCTGCTCAAGGGAGCAACTGGGACATTTGGGACGTCAAGGCGCGGATCGGCCGAAAAGCCTCCAGGTGGCCCAAATTGCATTTGGGACAATCGGGCCCAAATCGCGACGGGCGGCGCGAAAAGCCGATCCGGCCGAAGGAGGAAGAAAAATTGGCTAAGTGTTGCTCAGGACGTTTGGGCCAAAAAGGCCCGAACCGGCCGAGTCGGCCGAAATGAGCACAGGCAGTCAAAAATGATTGGGACAAGCAGGCCAAAAAGGCGCGAACCGGCCGAACCGGGCGAAAAAGGGCCAAGACAAGCGAGGCCAAAAGGCGCGAACCCAGCGAACCGAGGCGAAAAAAGGCAAGCGATCCAAAACAAAGACATTTGGGACAAATGGACGCGAACTTGAGCAGCGGTTCGCAGAAATCAACACAAGAGCCTTGTGCCATCTGGGCCAAATAGACGCGAAGGGCGCGAAAGAGCCGGCAGGGCCGAGAACCAATAAAATCACGCCACGTGTCACAAGGAGAAAGGTCAAAAAAGTCAAAGGGTGAGTTTTCGAGCACCGATCCGAACCTATGGGATAGTGCCACGTGTCCCAGCTAGGGCCCACAGAAATTTCAAAGCAAAGCCCGAAAAGTAGAGAAGAGAGAATTATTCAGCGAATCAGAGCATGCCACGTGGCGTCCAGGTGGCAATGCGCGGGAAAATATTTCAAAATCCGTTTTCACTGTTAGTGCCTAAATCTTGGATCGACATATCTTTCGATCCAAAGCTCGGATTTGCACGTTCTTTATATCAACGGAAAGCTCATGAAATTCTCTACATGATTCTGGGGTTATTCTCGAATTTTGGTGTAGTTTGGAGGGAGAAAATTGAGAAACGCCTCTGGCACGAAATAACAAGCAGAAGTAATGCTTCAACAAACAACTTTAATGCAGCAGACAGTTCGCCGCTTCTGTTAGGCAGCCCGCCGTTTTGCCAGGATCCGCCGCTTCTGCCATGATGGACGAATTGAATGCAACCTAGAGATGGTTGGGGTAGATTTGGCTTTCCCTCCTCTCTTTCCTCTCTCATTTTCTTTCTATATATTGTAAAGAGGAGCTTCTTTTCAGTGTGGAACATTTTTTCTGTTTTGCCTCTCCCTTTTTTTCTCAGGGCGAATTTGTGGAGTTCGAACCTCTCATTTGAACTGTAATACTATTCTGCCTCTTAGCATTCTGCAGTGTATTGTATCAATCTTTGGAGCAAGTAATACATGTCTGTGGATGATTCTCAACCCTCTCTGTGTTCATTTTGCATCCTCCTGGTCTTTTACTGCAGTTTCTGTCATTTGTGCATGATCTTGTATCACATTCAAGTGGTCTGTGTTTATTGGCAAAATAAGTGTTCTTCATTCCTCGGTGCATCACCTCCATTAGTTTAGATTTATTTTTACGCATTTTCTTACCTTGTCTCCTTGGCAGATTAGATTAGGTTTTAAAAAAGAAAACCCTCTGTATATTTCGTGTGCATCTGAACAGAGGAATAGGAACCAGCCTTCTCTGGAGATTCCTTTCTCACTCTTCAAGTCCCACACTTGGAGAAAGGATTCAATGTTATGCAATCACACTGGATGTTAGTATGATCAACCTAGAAATCTAATCAACATCCAGGGGTGCTGTGATTTTGCACTAACAGTTTTGGCACGCCCGGTGGGACCTAGAGGTCTCATTTTTATTGCAGCAAAGTTGATATGCATCTGCTACAATTTTCTTGCTTAAAAAGAGCTATTATTTGCATATCTGGCGACTCCAAGGGGAAGAATCAACTGGTTTCAGCAGTACAGGCCTAAAAGCTTATGAGAAGAATCACAAGGTCAAGAGTTGGAGAAGAGGAGGTGCTGTTTGAATACCTGCAATTATCTCCAAGAAGAAGGCAAAGAGGAAGAAGGATTCAAAGGTCTCCATCTCCACCAAACAGAACTCTCTCAACTCCTCCACCTGACAGGCCTTTCTTTCAATATACAAGGGTTTTAAGACCAATCAGAATGGCGCAACCAGTAAACCCCTATGTCAACTTCACAGGCAGCAGCCCACTTGCTCTCAATGCACAAAATCCAATCCCAGTTGCAGCACTGAAGAACATTCCATACTTTACTGGAGAAAATCAGACCACTCCTGGTGATCATGTCAAGGACATTGCTAACATTTGTGCAATCCATGAGATTAACGAGATGCAAGTAGCTGTCAAATTGCTGGCGTCTTCATTCAAAGGGAAGGCATTGCAATGGTTTAGGAGCCTTGAAGCTGCTTCTATCACGAACTGGAATCAGCTGTGTATTGCACTTCATAATCAATTTGGAGAGAAGGGAGACAACTTGTCTCTTTTGGAGCAGCTGACAACCATCAAGAGAGCTTCCAATGAGCAGCTAACTGACTTCAACTTCAGATTTCAAAGATCTTGGGATAGAATTCCCGATGTGATCGAGCCAATGAATGAAAGGTGCTTTTCTATATTACCTTAAAGCTTTAAATTCTGATATTTCTATGTTGGTTCAATCTATGGGAGGCACAACTATCCCTGCTGCTTATAGTATTGCCATTAGAGCTGAAAATTGTCTGATTCAAGCTGGCAAGCTAGCTCTGAGCCTCCAATGCCATTATATCCAAGTTTAGAGAGCCCAAGTACTAGTCGGGCTTGTCTTAGCTCCTTCTCCCACTCCTAGAAATCAGAGTTCAAATGAAGCTTCCACTTCATCTCCAAGTGCCCCAAATGAGCTTCAAGAAGTCATGAAGCAACTGCAAAATTTAGGTAATGAGCTGGTCACACTCAAGAGACAGCAAGCTCAAGGTTTTAGACCTTCGTATCAGCCTCAAGCTCAACCTAATAGGCAGCCATACCAGCCTCAAAGACCACCTAATCCAGCCACAAATATGAATCAAACAAGGCCTCCTGTCAATAGACCTTTCCAGCCCTATAATCCAAATGCCATATCTGCCTCTAAGGCATTAGTACCAGCACAAAACAACATTGCCCAAGAGTATGATTGGTGTTTTCCATGTAATGAACCCCATAACCAATCCATGTGCTACAATGGTGCTTTAACTCAAGCTTTAATGGTAACAACTACTGGTGTGGAGGGTGAAAGCAATCAAGAAAACGGCCAACAACAAGAAACATTCCAGCAGCAATCTGCCCCAAATGACACCACATTGGTAAATTGGCAGGCAGAGGATTTCTGTGGTATGAATCAGGCAGTCTCTCAAGGTGTTGCAGCCAACACAAGGTCAAAAAGGAGAAATTTGGGTGAAGAACAGCCATTAGCCCCAGCCAATCCACAACCTTCCACAGCTCCACAAATGATTGGCAAGCAAAACCCAGTTTCAAATGCACAAGGGCAGCCAAGAACAGCCCCTAGGCCAACTCAAATGCCAGCTGTTGCTGCCCACATACAAGGAATAAATGTGCAAACCAAAGGACAACAGAGAGATCCTTCATCACCATTCAGTATCATTGATCAGATGAAGAAGACAAACGTCAATATATCTATGTGGGAATCCCTATCCATCCCAGGCCAAAGAGATCTGCTGCAAGCTGCTATGAAGGACTGGCCAACTTCGAATCAGCAGGTTCAGAGGCAAGACAAAGTGCTTACAAATGCTGCCCAGCCTGAAGGAAATCATGGAGCACAACAAGGTAAAATGTTGAAGCCCCCCCCTTTTTATGTTTCGTTAATCATTGGAAATCAGCTAGTGCATAATTGCATGATAGACTCCGGGGCAAGTAGCTCAGTAATGCCTAAACAGATAGGCTGATCGATTAGGGCTCCAATATGAAATAACATCTAAGGGAGTAGTGCGGTGGATGGGACAGCAATAACTTGCTTGATTGGAGTGATTAGAAATTTGAGTCTTACCTTGCATGCATGTCCAAATGTTGTTGTCTTACAAGATGTATCAGTCATAGACCTTCCACCACTCTTTGCCCTATGCTTGTCAAGGGACTTCACAGCCAAGATTGGGGGATATTTGTCCGCTGATTGGTCTCACATGCTATTCAGAACAAGGTATGGAACTAAGGCCACAATTAGATCAGAACCTATTGCAAACTTCCACATTGAGCCCTATACTCCAAGTAAGATTAATGCCAATTGCTCGGCATTTGATCAAGAAGATCACCCTAGCACTGATGAAGCTGACACTAAGGTTGGAAGTATCCCAGATTTGACTCTTGATGAATGGGCAAGCAAGGTGCATGCTTTTGATCCTTATCAAGGAATAGAAGAATCTGAGCTAGGAGTCTATTGTATACACGAAGAAAGTCAACCTATTCCTAGCATCACCAAGCCAAACCACAAGGATGACAATGAGGTATGGCAGCTGCTTTTTGATGGATCAAGGAGTAGACAAGGTGCAGGAGGTGGAGCCGTGCTTATTTCACCTCAAGGAGTAAAGTATTATTCAGCTTTTAGGTTTCAATTTGCATGCTCCAATAACACTGCTGAATATGAAGCCTTGGTGCAGGGGATGCATTGGGCAATCAAAAAAAAAATAAAGAACTTGCAAGTTTTTGGGGACAGTGAATTGATTGTAAATCAGGTCAAGGGACAGCATGCTGCCAAAAATGATCTACTCAGATGCTACAAGAACAGGGTGTGGGACCTCATGGAAGATTTTGAGGGTTTCGGCATCAAGGCCATTCCTAGGAAAGAGAATCAAGCTGCTGACAGGCTTGCAGCAGTAGGGGCAGCCTTTGACATTGTAGAAAACATTCAACAAGACAAGGTACAGCCAAACATCCACGTGATTGTGAGGCCTTCAGTGCCGGATAACGATGTCAGTTGGCAAGTATTTGAGAATGACCAGCAAATCATCCACTTCTTGCAAGAAGAAGCTGAGTTCTCAGCTAAGAATCAAGAGAAGTTGGAACAGCAATATGGTGACCAGGTGATACAGCTGAGAACTGACAAGCTGCCCAAGGGACTTATCACCTTGGAGTCCATTTTTAACCCCAATGATCAGTTTAGAAAGGAGAAAGCAAACATTCAGGTCAAGAGGGAAGATTCGGTATCCATCTTGGTAGAAGAGAACAAGCCATTGCAAATTGGAAAAATGACAACTGAGCAAGAAAGGTATGAATTCATACAGCTTTGTCAAGAATTCCCTGACGTGTTTGCTTGGAGCTATGAAGACTTGAAAGGTTTCAATCCCAACTTAGCTCAGCATACCATCGAGTTGGATCCAAATACTAAGCCTGTCAGGCAGAAACAAAGACCAGTCAATCCACACATGGAGCCTCTCATGAGGAAAGAACTGGACAAGCTGATTGAGTCAGCAATTATATTCCCTATCAAGCACTCAAGCTGGGTTGCGAACTTGGTTCCGGTCAGGAAGAAGAGCGGAGAAATCAGGTTGTGTGTGGACTTCCGAGACCTCAATAGGGCATCTCTTAAGGACCATTATCCACTCCCTTCCATGGAGCAAATATTGCAGGTCGTAGCTGGTTCAGAAAGATTTTCACTACTTGATGGATACTCAGGCTTCAATCAAATTATGGTGAAGGAGGAAGACCAGTTCAAGACAGCCTTCACAACTAAATGGGGCACGTATGCTTACAAGAAGATGCCATTTGGACTGTCGAACGCCGGAGCAACATTCCAGCGAGCTATGGATATGGCATTCAAAGGCTTAATCAACAAGATAGTGCTGATATACCTAGATGATATCACTGTCTTCTCAAAGAATGCTGCAGACCACCTCTTTCACCTCAGGCAAGTGTTTCAGAGGTGTAGAGAGTTTGGAGTGTCTTTGAATCCTAAGAAGTGCATCTTTCTTGCACATGAAGGGAAACTCCTTGGCCATATTGTCTCCAAGGAAGGATTAGCAATTGATCCAGAGAGGGTTGAAGCCATAAGGGCTCTACCATTGCCAAGTCACAAGAAGGCTCTTCAAAGTTTCCTGGGAAGGATAAACTTTGTTCGGAGGTTTGTCCCAAATTTTGCAGCCCTTGTCAAGCCCATCACCAAAATGTTAAGAAAAAGCATGGCTTTCAAATGGACGGCAGAAGGCAAGGAGAGCTTTGAAGCAATCAAAGAATCCATCTCCCAGGCACCCACTCTCATCAACCCAGACTTTTCCAAGGATTTCATCCTCTATGCATTTGGAGGTGATGACACTATTTCTGCCATTCTGGTACAACAGAACAAAGATAATGATGAACAGCCGATTGCCTTCTTCAGCCAAAGCCTAAATGACTGCGAGTTGAGGTACTCTTTTATTGAAAAACATGTGCTTGCAGTAATCAGGAGCTTGAAGAAATTCAAGCATTTAGTCTCAAACAACAAGGTCCAGTTGCTGGTCTCACATGCTGGGGTTAAGGACTTCCTCCTCAACAAGGATTTGAATGAGAAAAGGGCAGGATGGATCACCCGTGTCATGGAGTATGACATTGAGATCAAAATCACCAAGCTGGTAAGAGGCAAAGGTTTGTGTGAGCAGCTCGCTTCCAAACAACCAGACAACCCAGAAGATGAAGAAGACGCTGTCCTGCTATTACAAGATGATCAAAAACAGGAAAATGATGATGTGTCCACTCCCTGTTGGACTCAGAATATGATACATTTCCTACAGACGGGCATGTGCCCTCTAGAAATGAGCAAAGCAAAAAGAAGACACTTCAGGTTGCAGGCTATTCCATATACCATCATTGATGGAGTTTTGTTCAAGAAGGACGTGAATGGAGTGCTGCTGAGATGCATTAACACAGTCGATCAAAGGGTATTAAAGAGTTTCATGATGAACCAAGTGGTGGCCATTTTGCACCAAGAGTGACAGCTCTGAAAATCATGAAGGCTGGTTATTATTGGCCTAAAATATTCAGTGATTGCTATGCATGGATCAAGAGGTGTAAGAATTGTGCATTCTTCACAGGAAAAGAGAAACTTGCAGCCCTCCCATTACATCCAATCTCAGTTGACCAGCCATTCATGCAATGGGGTTTGGACTTCATTGGAGTCATCAATCCCAATTCGAGCCAAGGGCACAAATGGATTTTGACAGCCACAGACTACTTCACCAGATGGACAGAAGCAGTAGCAGTCAAAGAGGCGAATGAGTCTAGCATCTTGGACTTTTACGAGGGAATAACTACCAGATTTGGTGTACCTGCTACAATAGTCTCTGATAATGCATTGGCATTCATTGGATCTAAAGTGACTGAGTGGGCTGTCAAGAACGGGATTTACCTGAGCACTTCATCAAACTATTACCCTCAAGGTAATGGCCAGGCCGAGTCTACAAACAAGAACTTGTTGAAGATCATTAGGAGGACTCTTGATGAGACTCAGAGAGCTTGGCATACCAAACTGAAATCAGCCTTATGGGCTGATAGGATAACTCCCAAAAGATCCACAGGTAACTCTCCATTTAGGCTTGTCTACGGAAGAGAGGCAATCTTGCCCATGTCACTTGAGTTGCCAACGTTGGAACTCATGAAACAGCTGGAGTTGCTAGAGTTTGGGCCCATGGAGGTGAGATATGCAGAATTGATGGAGCTGCAAGAAATCAGAGATCAGGCATTCCAAGCAATGGAAAAGGATCAGGCTTTGATCAAGAAGACCTTTGATAGGAAGGCCAAAGATAGATCTTTTCAAGTAGGAGATCTAGTATTGAAATGGGATGTGGACAGAGAAAAACCAGGAAGGCATTCAAAATTTGATGCCATTTGGAGTGGCCCATACATGGTCACAAAGTGCAAGAACAACAATGCTTTCCAATTGGCTTCATTGGATGGTGAAGAACTGCAGATTCCAGTAAATGGAATCTATCTCAAGCGTTGCTTCTAGAGGGAGGTTCACTACATCTGTAAATACTAGATTAGATTTTCTTTCCTCCAAGTGCTTGTGCACATTGTTTTGCTGTAGGTTAGTTTTGTTTTCCCTAAGTGCCTTGGCACAGCTTGCTGTCCATGGAGATGTTTAGCATGTCTTTGCTTTCATCAGGTCACATTCCATCTTCCTCCTCGCACATTCTGAGTCAGTTTGGATTCTAACAGAATATTTGATGACTCCATGCCCAATGGATTGCTTCAGGCAACTGGTCTTTTCATCTAGCAGGCAGATGATCCCGCTGAGTCGCCAAATTGTTATCCAAAATTCACCCCCCCAGGGTAATTTTGATAACATGCATCAGAATATCCAAATCCCAAGAAAATTGATTGATTCAGAGCAAAAATCAGGTTTCTAGGGTCCCTTCAGGAAATTTTCTAACTCCCCAGGCCGAAGAAGGAGGGAGCAAGCTCTGAGAAAATGCGAAAAAGTTGCAGAAAGGCAAATAGGTTGATCCAGGAAAAAGTGTAAAAATTGGCTAAGTCCTGCTCAAGGGAGCAACTGGGACATTTGGGACGTCAAGGCGCGGATCGGCCGAAAAGCCTCCAGGTGGCCCAAATTGCATTTGGGACAATCGGGCCAGAAGTACGCGGCGGGCGCGAAAAGCCGATCCGGCCGAAGGAGGAAGAAAAATTGGCTAAGTGTTGCTCAGGACGTTTGGGCCAAAAAGGCCCGAACCGCCGGCGAAATGAGCACAAATCAAAAATGATTGGCGAGGCCAAAAAGGCGCGAACCGGCCGAACCGGGTGAAAAAGGGCCAAGCAGTCCGAAACAAATTGGGACAAGCAGGCCAAAAAGGCGCGAACCGGCCGAACCGGGTGAAAAAGGGCCAAGCGATCAAACAAAGCCCAGGACATTTGGGACAAATGGACCTGAAACCGGCAGGTTCTCCGAAATCAGCACAAGGAGCACTGTGCCATCTGGGCCAAATAGACGCGAAGGGCGCGAAAGAGCCGGCAGGGCCGAGAACCAATAAAATCACGCCACGTGTCACAAGGAGAAAGGTCAAAAAAGTCAAAGGGTGAGTTTTCGAGCACCGATCCGAACCTATGGGATAGTGCCACGTGTCCCAGCTAGGGCCCACAGAAATTTCAAAGCAAAGCCCACCGAAAAGTAGAGAAGAGAGAATTATTCAGCGAATCAGAGCATGCCACGTGGCGTCCAGGTGGCAATGCGCGGGAAAATATTTCAAAATCCGTTTTCACCTGTTCCGTGCCCTAAATCTTCAGATCGACATATCTTTCGATCCAAAGCTCGGATTTGCACGTTCTTTATATCAACGGAAAGCTCATGAAATTCTCTACATGATTCTGGGGTTATTCTCGAATTTTGGTGCAGTCTAGAGGGAGAAAATTGAGAAATGCCTCTGGCACGAAATAACAAGCAGAAGTAATGCTTCAACAAACAACTTTAATGCGGCGAGACGATTCGCCAAAAACTTACATTGGCGCCCGCCGTTTTGCCAGGATCCGCCGCTTCTGCCATGATGGACGAATTGAATGCAACCTAGAGATGGTTGGGGTAGATTTGGCTTTCCCTCCTCTCTTTCCTCTCTCATTTTCTTTCTATATATTGTAAAGAGGAGCTTCTTTTCAGGTGGAACATTTTTCTGTTTTGCCTCTCCCTTTTTTTCCTCAGGCGAATTTGTGGAGTTCGAACCTCTCATTTGAACTGTAATACTATTCTGCCTCTTAGCATTCTGCAGTGTATTGTATCAATCTTTGGAGCAAGTAATACATGTCTGTGGATGATTCTCAACCCTCTCTGTGTTCATTTTGCATCCTCCTGGTCTTTTACTGCAGTTTCTGTCATTTGTGCATGATCTTGTATCACATTCAAGTGGTCTGTGTTTATTGGCAAAATAAGTGTTCTTCATTCCTCGGTGCATCACCTCCATTAGTTTAGATTTATTTTTACGCATTTTCTTACCTTGTCTCCTTGGCAGATTAGATTAGGTTTTAAAAAAGAAAACCCTCTGTATATTTCGTGTGCATCTGAACAGAGGAATAGGAACCAGCCTTCTCTGGAGATTCCTTTCTCACTCTTCAAGTCCCACACTTGGAGAAAGGATTCAATGTTATGCAATCACACTTTGGATGTTAGTATGATCAACCATCTTAACCAAAGGTACTATATGGGAAATTGGAAAGGGCTCTAGAATCAGTTTTTGGTATGATAATTGGATTGAGGATTCCCCCTTAGCTAACTTGGATATTTGGAAAGAAGTTGCTTAGTACTACAAGGAATCTGGAAAATTTTGGATTCAGGACTTTTGGATCCAGGAAGATTTTGTCAGATGGGAAACCATTGAACCTCCTCCAGATTTTGATGGTGACATCCAACCCTTTCAGGCTCTCAACAATAAATTAAGGGATTTCCACATCCCCATGTTCCAAACCAAGGAGGATTCCATCAAATGGAAAGAAGAAGAATCTAGAAATTTCTCGGTTAAATCAACCTACATGTCAAATTTCAAGACTGATTTGCACAAGGACTATTGGGGTAAACTCTAGGTGAAGGATCTCACCCCAAAGATTAATATATTCTTCGGTGGCTACCTGCAATAAAATCCTGACATGGAAAATCTCAGGAAAAGGGGAATGAAGATTCCCAATAGATGTTCTCTTTGTAAGAAAGAGGAGGAAAATGTCAACCATCTCCTCCTTCATTTCTCCTTCTCCCATGAAGTCTTTGCTTCCATTATGGATCTGTTCAATATCCAATGGATCCTGCCCTTGTCGATTGAAGACTATTGTTTTCAATGGGAGAGTCCTTTCTGCTTTCCCATCTTGATCTAGGCCTGGAATATTGCCCTCCCTCATTTTTTTGGGGTTTATGGAAGGCCAAGAATGATGGTATCTTCCGTGATCAGAAATCTCTTCTCTCGAAAGTTAGAAGAAAAAAATTGAATGCCATAAAGGAAAACATTAAACTATTTAAAGGAAAAGTTAAGAAACCTTGCAAAAAGTGAGAAGATAGTTATTGACAAGTTTTCCCTTGGACCAGTGGAATTACACATACCTAAAAAGAAATCTAGTTGGATTAGGCCTGGGGAAATGTTGTAAAGTTAAATTTTGATGGAGCTTCAAAAGGGAATCTGGGTCTGTTGGGGAGGGGGAATTCTAAGAAACAGTGAAGGAGATTGGTTGTTTTCCTACACGGGTCCATTAGGTCAACAAACCAACAACATGGTGGAAGCTAGAGCTCTTCTTTGGGGGTTTTGTTGGCTAAAGAAAAAGGCTTCAAGGACATCCAGATCGAAGGTGACTCTCTCCTCTTAATTAATTCCCTCAATAATCAAGGTTCCATTAATTGGGCCATAAGAAATATCCTCAATGATGTGAAGGAAAATTAAATTTTTTTGATAGCGTTTCTTATAATCATACCTTATGTCAAGGGAACAAATGTGCGGATAAGATGGCTAATTATGGAATCAATTGTAATGATTATAAGATATGGTGTAAAGTTGATAAATTACCCATGGACATTAATGAGACCATTAGTAGAGATAGAGGGCACTAAGTTTTATAATGTTGGCACGAGTGAGCCCTATGGTGGTGACAACTTACTTAATATCTTGTTCTCCACGAATTTCTATTAGTGCGAAAGAGGGTATTTTTTGAAAAGTAGTAGCAAATAGAAGAAGTTCAGTCTTGTGAAAATGGGGGTGATAGGATTAGAGTTGAACCTACTAGCCAAAGCATTGAAGCTTTTAATCAACCTCTGTGGAACAAGCTTAGGATTGGGGTTTCAATAATTTCATTACCAAATTACATGGTCACGACCCCTCCTTGTCTAAGGATTTTGGAAAATCTTGGAAAGAGGATAAGTTTGAAGTCAGAGAGATGAAAATTGTGGTTTTGATCCACCATCGCCCGACGATGGACATGAAAATGGATGGGCTTAATATTTTTAAGGAAAGAACCCGCAGAGTAAAAAAATTGAGTTACTCTTCGTTGGCAAGGAAATATGTTGTTTCTTTACGGATGGTATTTCCAGGTCATGTATTACGTGTATTTGGAGAGATGTGTGCCTTCAAATCATGAAATACATCACTCTAGAAGGAAAATACCGAAAAATCTATACTCACCATATGACCCTTCTGAATATGTTCCGCCACAAGGTCATGGTGAGCATCCCTTTCTTTATATTTATGTCTCTGACTAACTCTTTGATGGCTTTCCAATAGGAGAAAGTGGAGATGCCTCTACATGAAGGGCTCATTCTTTTGCATTTGAAAATGGGAAACCTATTATGTCCTCTTCCTTGAAAGAGAAGGTGGATGAGGATGACCTCACTCTTATAGAATGCCTTACTAAGATGAAGGATGGGAAATGAAAAAATGTGGGGAGGATTCTGGTAAAGAAATGGGTGAGGATGGTCATGGGGAAGCGAGCACCTCAAGAAAAAGAAATCGGGATGGTAATTTAAAGGGTTTCAAGGATTTGAGCAGAAAGGTCCAATACTTAGAAGGGGTGCTTTAGGCGATGGAAGAAACCAATGTTGGTCAAAGGGAAACAATGATGGATGTCATTAATGCTTCTAAGAAAATTGTCTCTGCTTAGGTGAAGTCTAAGCAGAAGTTTCTAGAGCTGGAGGACTAGGTCAAAAATATTAGCTACAAGTTGGAAGGGATGGAGGAGGGCACTAAAAGAAGGAACTTTAACTTGCGCATTAGTAGCTCCGAGGATGAGTTGGAGGAAGATATTAATGAAAAAGGTGTTGAGGGTGACGAGATCAAAGATAGTCATGATGGTAGCAGTGGAGGATCTCCAAAAATTAACTAGTGGTTTTGGACTGTTGGCATAATTTTAGCGAACTTCATTATTTTGTAGTTTTGGAGACTATTTATCCTTTCTCTAGTTTTCCCACTTTGGTACGAAGTCCGGTTCTTAATTTTAATATTTAAGCATGTTTAACTCCTTTCTTAGACTTTTTTGTTTCTTTTTGCTTGCTTTTTTTTCTGTTCCTCATCTTGTAATGGCCTGGGAGCTGATCCTGTTTTTACCTATTCAAATAAAAATAAAAAAAAAAAACATTAAAGAAACCTTAATATCTCACAAAATGTGATACAAAATAACAACTAATTCTATTTAAACACAATAAGGATAAATCCATATTTTCCTATACAATGACATACAATTATTCGAATAGTACAATAGGAAAATTGCCTTAATCAACTTGCAAAAATAATACTTCCACATTACAATAAAATAAAATCACCCTTATCGACTTTTAAACAATCAACGTATGAAGTAATCATGCCGATTCAATAAAATATAGATTTATTTGATTAAAATATGAAAGCAATGATTGTTCAACTGATATACAATGAAATGCGGTGTTAGGAAATGTATTCAATTTATTTATGAAAGCAAATGCAATATATAGGTAACTTACTTGGATTTCACTTATCCCGAAGTGTGTTTGGACTAGAGAATGTGATAGAAATGTAAACATAGACAATTGTAATTTTACTTAGAAAAATGTAGAGGTGGTGAAACTCCTAAACATGGGCACTTGGACAAGGGAAGGGGCACTGTGGATGCCCTAGATCTCTGGTGGGAGTTGCAGACTACAAAAATATTGGGATTTGGTTTCGACATAGTCGTTAGGGTTTCTCACTTGTTCAACATTGATCACTTTAAAGTTACACTTTGATCATGGAGTACCTATAAATATGCAACACAAATATCCTCCTATAAAATCCTAAAAAGACATCAAATTCTAAAACAGAAGATGCACAATGAGGGGTCCAACTGTCCTCAATCAACTAGTGAACTTAAGACTAAGTGATGCAAGTACATCTTAGACCCAATGTAGTTCTATGTGTTTTTGTGTGCAATAGTTCCCATAGGTTGCCCTTACACCAATGACGCCAAGATAGGGGAAATAACTAGATGTAAATGCAAATGTGTGGATGGAAAAATGAACTTCCCCTTCCTATATAGTGTGTATGTAGAGTAATGAGCCCAAAATGTAGTCCCTTTGATATGTAGATATATATCCCTTGATATAAATTACCCACCATTATAATGGTATGTATGTTGTGTATATTTAGGGATATCTTGCTTGAATTTAAACACTAATGACCCGACATTCTCGACTAGCACCTCAAAATATGAGTGAAAATACCAAAAATACCGACCTCAAATGTGAAAAATAATATAAAATAGAGGACACATGTGCCCAAGATGGACAAGAGTGCTTGGGTGCTAGCGTCGAAGTCACAGGTACTAGTGTCCAGAGAAAAGTGACAACGAATATGTGAAGACCGAGAGATAGGGATCCCTGTGACCTGACCAAGGATGAGTGTATGAGTGATAAGCATGCGCAAGATGAAAACAATAGAAAAAAACAACACACGTAGATGAACTAGGAAGTGTGCCATTAGTAAATAATTTTCTTACACAAGATCCATATATAAAACAACATACTTGGCGGTATAGTAAATAGTAGTAGGTGCTTGATTTTGTATCTACATTTTCCACCCTTTATACTATTTGAATGAAATTCAAGTCTTTATAAAGGAGATAAGGAACATACCTAAAAATCCATGTTGTGGAAGTACATGCGAGATGTTGTAGAAGCACATGCAAAATAATAACAAATAACATGGTGAACCATGGATAGGCATGTCAACCCATGCAACATAAAGAGAGATGGTGAACCATTTTCAAGAGCACTAAAGCGAGATCGATGATTTCAATTTTGAGTGATTGGAGATTTCAAATTTTTCTTGCTGATGAATATTTTGATGGAGGTAGGGAGTGATCAATTCCTAACCCAATTTTGTGTGTGTGAAAAAATGAGGATTTGTGTATCTTGTTGCATAGGAAGAAGAGTGTAGGGAGAAAGGTCTAGTTTTACCCTTGAACTTTAACTACATTTGCAAAGGTCTAGCTACTACAAATGGACAAAAGACCAAATTTTTCATTTCGATACTTTTCGATCAAAGTTGAATAACCCATACAAGAGTAGTATTGGAAAGGAAATGATGTCTCATTTCCCACACCCCAAGGATGTCACAATATGTGTGAGATGACTTCCATGTTAGGTCATCTGGAAGTGATAGAAAATATAGAGATAACTTCCCATTTTAGATCATATGGGAAAGTGATGATGTAATCAAGCTATTGATGCGAATCACAACAACCCTAATTGTTTGTAATTCAATGCATTGAAAATGTCAATGTGATTTCATAACATGGAGCTTTTCCCAAAGTGTGGTCCGACGTTTCAATATAGAAATATCTCCATAGAAATGTCAGCTCTAATCCTCTATTCTTATACACACACCCAAATTTTAGAGGAACTACTCTAAAACCTACCCTATTTTTTCCCAAGGAGACAGGGTTAAGAAGATTACAAGAATTTGAACCTAATCTACGGGAGGTGATGCACCAAAGGAATGCTAAATACCTTCTTTGCACGAAGATGAAAATAAACAAGTTTGAAGAGGATGAATACACACTATAGATCAATTGATTGCTATGAATCTATTCACCAGAAAACACAAACCATTAAAACATGTAACACAATTTAACATGCACAAGTAACTAGAGATTGCAATGAGAGATTAGATAGATGTAAATAACACAAAAGAGGGTTAAAATTTATCCACATATCTTTTTATTGCTCCACAAATTGATACAATACACTACAATGGCCAAGAGGCACAAATTTTTATTATAGTTTGAATGGGAGGTTTGAAATCCACAAATTCACTTACGTATAAGAGAAGAAAGGAGGTTCTAAATCATAATCATCCAACAATAGAATAATGCCCTTATTACAATTTATAGTGAAAGATTTGCAAAGGAGGAGAGTGAAAATTGAATCACGAATTTTCTCAAAAAACCTCCAAAAATCATTGTTTAATCCTCAGAACAAGTGCATTTTGATCTTCAAAATCTCCCTTTTCATTAATGTCTTTTTCTTGGGCTTGAAGAAATCTCTTGTGATTGAACCTCCGGTCTAGTCTAGCTCTTGTAGAATCATGATGGCCCTACTTCTCACCAACTTCCATTAATGGTCTCACCTACCACTTCATCTCTACCATTTTGGAGGTCCAAGAACCTTGAAATCCAAAATCCCATGTTTCCATGCTCTAGATCCCGAAAATACCCTTCCGATGCCTATAAATTTGCAAGAAACGGGTGAGTACTTTGGAAGATTTTCCCATTTTTTCCCTAATGCTTCACTTGGATTTTGCCTATATCTAACCTCCTAGGAACTAAAATTGGTCTTAATCATTGTATTCTTCTCTAAAATACCTTTAGAACAAGTATAAGTTTGTTCAATTTGGATAAAAAATGCAAAATATATACTTGTTTGAAGTTTGGGTATTATTTGGTCTTTTACAACTCCACCGAACCAATCTAGCTACCATCGAGCCATTTTCTCTCACCGCCGAGCTCTTTCCATTCAAAATCAGCTTGGAACTTGCACGCCATCGAATCAGCTGCTACCAGCCCTAAACCTAACATTCTGACATGACGCCTCGGCTTGGTCCTCGATGACGACTTAGCGTGACGCATTGGTGGGAGTTACATAGTTTTCAGGCTTTCGACCCCTTTCATTTTGGAACTAACTCGTGCAAATTTTCGGGCTCTACACACCCCACAATCGCCGAACTAAACTCCTGAAAGCCTTGATCTCCAAAGTCCAAATTTTTTGGACTTCAGATCCTTCCCATTTCAGAACCAACTCGCCTGACGTTTTAGGATTTTCACTTTGCCTAGCCCGAATGAAACCTCCAAATAGCTTGGTCCCCAAAACCCAAAAATGCCCCATCACGGATTCCAAAACCAATCAACTCATCGTGTTTTAGACTTTCGACACCTTGCACCTTCGAAACTCTTCTCAAGCTCATTTTGGTCCTTTAACCATCTCAACTACGAAACTATCTTCCCTAAACCTCTAAAGCATATAATCTCCAAAGTCTGAAATACTTTGGACTCTTACTTACCTTCTTCAACTTGCTCGACCTACGAGCCATCCCTACAACTTGATTGGCCCAAATTTTGACTCGGCCCCTCATAGAAGTTTGAACACATACTACATTGATCCTCATGTGTGTGATCTTGACTCGCTCGCAATGCATGGGTTTCTACCACCACCCGATCGGTTTCAACTTCGGAGCTCAACTCGGCCCTCCCAGTTCATTCATTTCTTGTGACGAGAAAATCTTTCAATTCTATAGCTCGTCAAAGTGAGATACCAAAAACATGGTTTGGTGTGGAAATCCCCGAGCTTAACCCCAAACTCATCATCTAATTTTTCTCTCCTCATTAGCTCACCCGAGCTAGATGTAACTTGGCCTTCTCCTTGACAAGTGTGAGCTCACCGAGAAATGACTTGCCAAGCTACTCGGCGAGTTGTTTTGATCTCGATGCCTCAATAAGCCCCTATAGGAAATTTAATCACACATTTTTTCATTCCTAAGGGGATTTTTCAAATTTCTTGACTCGAGGAGTTCGGGATAAGTGCCTGAACACTAAAATATTACACTTTCCATTAAGGCCCATTTTGACCGATTTTGGAGACCGAAGACCACCTATTGCACCGAAACGGAGTGCTGATCCCGAGATGGCCATGAATGGCATGGATTAACTTGAATAATTCCTAAATTCCTAGAAATTATCCCCAAGACCCCGAGAGACCATCTTTGACATGTTTGTAACTGTTGGGTCCCATTTGGGATCCTGTAATTGTTTTAGAACCCTATTGAGCAATTTTTGGCCCGTGGGACCAAAAATTGTCAACAATTGGCTTTGACTCACGGTACATCTATCTACTAGATGTTCTAAATTGTATCCTATGCATGTCCATTGAGCATGAAGTCACTCTATGTCTACAAATTGATCTTGAATCCGTTATATTAAAACTTGTAACCACCTACATACTTTAAGCTTGGGATGGACTGTTGTGAATTTTCAATCTTCTTAGGAATATTTCTTGATTTCCAACATCATGAAACTCTATTGAATTTGATCATTTCTTTCTCTTCGGATGTCCATATACTACGGTGATCTTAAATGCCCTATTAAAGGATGATCAACTGATTGTACTCTCAATTTTTATAAGAAAATTTTAAAATTAAGATTTGTGAGAGTAGAAAATTGTCTTGACTCAAGATCTTCACCTATTCCTCTTTTACCCCTGTTCCGCGAGACCGAGATGGAATGTCCCGAAATCGATTTATCCAAGTATGGAACACATGACTAATGATTGTTTGGCATGTATTGCACACTCTGCGAGAATTTTGAATAAGACAATTTTCAATTTCTTACATCATGGAACTCTATTAAATTTGGATTTTCTCCTTCTTCTAAAAGTTCCATTCTTTTGACATGCTACTTGGAGAGGTTTGCTTTCCCAATTTTTCTGAGGTGCTATAAGTTCACCTGTGATTGGTCTTGAAGGCTGAAGACTCATTAAAAATCAGTCATCAACCTTATTTTAGTTGCTCTGCATTTGTTTTCCTTTGAAACTTGCAATTGTTTCTTCTTTAGTAGTATGAACCTTCTCTTGTTCTGACACTTCACTTGGGAGGCACCTTGAACTGCATAATGACATAAATTAGGAGTAAAAGCTGTGTTGGATCACTTACGGAAATGAAACCTACACTACAACAAGACAATGTGCATACACACTTAGAGGAATTAATATTCTAATCTAATATGTACAAGGGTGAAACTTTTCCTTTTCAGTATCAATGTTTAAGATAGATTCCATTGACTGAAATAAAAGTTCCTTTCCATCCAATGTAGACAATTAGAAGGAATTGCTACTTTTAAATCCTGTGACCATGTAGGGACCACTCCAAATGGCATCAAACTTGGAATGCCTACCAAGTTTTTCCCAATCTGCATCCCATTTCAGAAATAGGTCCCCCTCTTGGAAGGTCCTCGCTTTTGCTTTCTTATCAAACCACCTTTTGACTAAGGCCTGATATTTCTCTATCATTTGTACTACATGTTCTCTATTTCCTCCAATTCGATTAGCTCCACATATCTAGCTTCCATAGGTTTGAACTCGACAACTCCAATTGCTTCATGAGATCCAACACAGGTAGTTCCAATGATTTAGGTAAAGACCGCTTCTTCTCTCCATAAACCAACTTGTAGGAAAATTCCTATTGACCTATTTGGAGTTATCCTATCAGCCCACAATGCTGATTTGAGCTTGGTATGCCACGTCCTTTGATTTTCATCCGAGTCTTCCTATGATTTTCAACAAATTATTGTTTATCGACTTTTTTGTCCATTACCCTAGGGGTAATAGTTTGATGAGGTGCTTAAAAAATCCCATTCTTAACATCCCATTCTATTATTTTGGAACCTAGGAATGTGAAAGAATTATGCGATATGATAGTTGACGGTACCCCAAACCTTATGACTATCCCTTTGTAGAATTCCAATAAATTAGACTCGTTTACTTCCTTGAGTGCTACCACTTTGGTCCACTTGGTGAAGTAGTCTGTTACTGTTAGGATCCACTTGTGACCCTAAATTGAATTAGGATTAATGACTCCAATTAAGTCCAATCCCATTGTATGAAATTATGATCAAATGAAATTGGATGCAATGGGAGTGGCGCTAAATTTTTTACCCATGAAGAACACACATTTTTTGCATTTCTTGATCCACTTATAGCGATCACTAAAATCAGTGGGCCAAAAATAACCTTCTTTCATAATATTGAGTGCTATTATACAAGAGGAAAAATGACCTCCGCCTCACTATTTTGAAACTCCTGTAGCGCCTTCTCAACTTGGCTTGTTCTAATGCATCTCAATAGAATGTCATTGATGTATTTCTTGAACAAAACCCCTCAACAAGAACATATGGAATGGGTTTTCACTTGAAGTATCTCCTCTTTGCTTTTCTCATTTACTGAGGCCATAACCCTATTTATAGGAAGTGTATCATGTCTTGATTCTAACAAGGAGTAGGCACATTATCATTTTCTTGCTCTTGACTATCTATAGCACCAAAACAACTTATTTTCCATCATCTTATTCAACCTATTGACTTGAAGCCAATTGTTCACATAACCGTTTTCTATGGACAAGATTGGTGAATTTAATATCAATTTCATATTCCATGACACTAGTGATCCATCTGCATGCATCTCATTAAAATCCTTGTTCAATAGGAAATACTTGATTCGACATGTGATACTAGCAATTGAATTTTGTTGTTTGATACTATGTGCTTGAATTTATTTAAGATCCCGACTAATGCGAGGACATGTTTCTCAATGAAAGAGTACCTAACCTCATAGTCTTCTAAACCAAGGTTGAAGAATGAAATTGGCTACTCGGATCCTTCTTTTTTGTCTCTCTCAGGTAAGATTGCAGAAATTATGTCTGCACCACCGAAGGCATAGAGCATGAAGTCTTTAGAAAAGTCTAGATTGACGAGAATTGGAGCTTGAGATATGGATTCTTTGATTTCTTCGAAACTTTCTTTTCCTTACGTTGTCCACTTGAATGCCGACTATTCTTCAACATTTGTGTTATTAGCTTCACTAGAGTGGAAAAGTTTGGCACAAACATGTGGAAAAAATTGATCCTTACTAAGAAGCTCGATTGGAAAGGGCAAGGCTCGAAGTGCTTGACTCTTTTTGGGTCAATTATCAATCCTTTCTTTGATAAAATGTGTCATAGAATATTTCCTTCGTGGGCCAAGAACACACACTTCTTCGGGTTTAAAGAAACTTTGAATATTTTGCACCTTTGAAATACATGTCATAGATGAAAGAGGTGATCTACGCATTTTTTGAGAACAGAATGATATCGTCAAGATATACCAACACTATTTTTTTAACAATCCTTTGAATGCCATGTCCATCGCCCTTTGGAAAGTGGCCCCAACATTTGAGAATCCAAATGGAATTTTCTTGTAGGCATAGGTGCCCCACTTGGTGGTGAAATCCTTCTTAAATTGGTCATATTCTTTCACCATTATCTGATTGTATCCTAAATACCCATCCAGGAGAGAGAATCTTTCTGAGCCAGCTACTACCTGTAGGATCTACTCCATTGAAGGGAGTGGGTAGTGGTCTTTGAGAGATGCCCTATTCGAGATCTTGAAAGTCTACGCACAACCGGATTTCTCCATTCTTCTTCTTGACCGGAACCAAATTTTCAACCCAGCTTGAGTGTTTGATTGCAAATATAATGCTTGCCTATATCAGCTTGTTCAACTCTTTCTTCATAAGAGGCTCAATGTGAGGGTTTCTTGGTCTTTTCTTTTTCCTGATGGGCTTAGCATCCGGATCTAGTTCTATTGTATGTTGTGCTAACTTTGGATTGAATCCCTAAAAATCCTCATAGCTCTAGGTGAAAACATATGGAAACTCTTGGAAAATTTGTATGAACTCATTTCTTTCATGCTTGGTGGCTACTTTGCCAATTTTGAGTGTTCTGCCTTCCCCTCACGAAATTGGTTCTGAATCTTCTCCTTTGACTTGTATGTTGGCTTTCTCTTTACGAAATTGATCATTCGGGTTGAAGATGGATTCCAACGTCACCAAGCCTATTGGGAGCTTGTTTATCTGCAATGCATTACTTGATCCCCATAATGCTTTGCTTCAATTTATCTCGATTCCTAGCTAAAAATTAATCCTCTTCTTGCAAGAAATTGACGATCTGTTGATCGTTCTCAAACACCTACTATCTTGTATGTTATCTAGAATTGTGGGTCTTACAATCACACGAGATATGTGGCTGCTTTTTGTCTCTTTTGATCACCGCCAACTACATCAAATGTTTCCTCAATGGCTGCAAGTCTATCCACCGCTTCATTCTTCTTCGTAGGTATGAATTTGATATTGAATGCTTCAAATTATTCGATGAGATCCCACACCTTGTTTTTATAGCTCTTGAGTAGGTCATTTTTTGCAGCATGTTATCCCCTAACTTGATTCACAATTAGCTCACTATCCCCAAACACCCGCAAACTCTTTAAGCCTCTTCTCCTAGCCCAATGAAGTCCATGAATCAAAGCCTCATATTTAGATGTGTTGTTTGAACATGAAAACTGAAATATGAAAGCTCAATAGTACTTGATGTTCTGTGGTGAAACCAACATCACACCTCCTCCAACACCTTGTTTGCTTCTCGATCCATCGAAAAATAGTTTCCTTACCTCGTTGTCATCTTTGCCTTCCGGCTTGGTGATATTAGGAATGGGTGAATTTTCTTCATGTACACAATATACACCTAATTTTGCTTCTTCCATTTCCTTGTATGGATCAAATACATTCCTTTTTCTAGCCCAATCATCAAGTGTTAAATATGGAATGCCTTCAACCTAGGTACCTTTCTCCGATCATTTGAACATTCTTCACGATCAAAAGACGAGAAATTTGCGTTGATGGGGCTAGGTACATATGGCTCAATGTGGAAATTGGCAATAGGCTCCGACCTGATTGTGGCCTTAGCTCCATACCTCGTCCCGAAATAGCATGTGAGACCATTACTGCGAGACAAGTATCAACCGATCTTGGTGAAATCCTTGATGACACAAGACGTGTTAGGAAATTAATATTTACATTATAGTGTGGGTGGTTGGTTAATAGTAATATTGTTATAAACAATATTACGTACTTAGATTCTTGGTTATATTGTTGCACTCGTGTTTCTATACTGGGTTATTTGTTATTCTCACTTCCTATTTTATAGGAAGTTGCTTGCCTATATCTATGGCTATATAATAGCCAAATATAATTCAATTATATACAGGTGAAATATATTATCAGCAGTTTATGTGTTAAGTAGATTTGTATTGTGTTTCATAAAAAAACTCTGATCAAATTTTTCATTCGGTATTAGAGCAGGGTATTAGTTTGAGATGGAAAACGTGAGATTTTGATGGATGATCATGGGCAGTTCCACCATTGTTGATTGCCCGATCCATGATTAAATTGTTCATTTGGTTGTAGTTGCTATTGTTATATAATATTCAGAGATTAATGTTCAACCATTTCCAGATCTGTTAGGAATTGCTATATACCCGAACGTGTGTTGTATTTCTGTGCAAGGTTGCATCCATTCTGCCACACTTTGCATTAGTTTCCCTTCACATCCAGATCACCTCGGCACTTGCAGTATATGGGAAAAGATCTACTTTGAGAGTTGTACACGATACTGAAGGAAGGAGATGTCTCCTACGTATTGATCTGGTATTTGTTTTAGCGCTGGATCTAGGAGCCTTTGTTGACAGTTAAAGCCAACGCCTGGGCATTGATATGTGGCAGTTGAAGTAGAGTTTCTGAGCCTTGCGGACTCAGTCTTGTACATTTTCATTTTTTTTGGCTTGCATGATGCTTGTGTGTAATGATGTAGCATCTGGCAAATTTTATAAGTGCGTGATTAAAGGAGGAATTTTTATCCCATCACTTCCAAATATCCTATGCCTTTATCTGCTACGTTGATTGGTCAATTTTGCAAGCAATATTTACATCACCTACATCCTGTGAAGATTGTCTCTTAGTTCTGATGCGTCTGGACAGATCTGAGCACAAGTGGGGTCACAAATTTATTTAATTCATCCACGTTGGTATTAGTTTGCAGTAAGCTGCCATGCATCTCACATAGAGGAGAAGATATACTTGTCACGAGGAAAAATATTGCAATGGTTCTGATCATTATAAATCCTTGAGTTCCAGAGAATTTGCACCTACCCAGCCCGTAGATATGCATACACGTCTTAGTAGCTACAGATCAAACACCAAGGGATACGTCATCTGCAAAATAAAAGTTCATTTTCTCTCACGTCTAACGTTCGAAAGTATCTCAAATCGATGTGGTCAATAATAGATGCGATAACTCCTCCAAATGTGAGATTAATAGATCAGGTGGGACTAAATATCTCATGCGTCTCAGACACAGATATGTCCTTTTCAGTTACCTTGACACTCCAACGTGCTTCTACGAGCACGTTGAGCTCCTTCGAGCACGTTGAGCTCCTTACGTATACTGACTCAACATTGGTAAAATTACAAAAGTCATAGTATGGTCATAAATTAAAAGTAATAATTTGATTACTTTTTAAATATTTAGATTGTAATATTTTAAATAGGTTTAGGCATTTAGTGGTGATCGGTGTTTTAATGGTGTGGTATTATATTTTGATCTAGGTGTACTTATTTCTATCAATTTGAGTCCATAGGAATAGTTTAATTATTCAAAGATATGATGAGTATAGTTGTCTTTATGAGTCATTGTCAAAGGAGTCAAATTGTCGTTTTGGTCTCTGTTGGTTGGATATTTTGTCAAACCAAAATATGAGGTTCAACCACGGTATATGGGATTAAATCCCTCCTCAAAGATAGGTGAGGCTGCCTCGCTTAACTACTAATCTAAAACACTACGAAAACAATATATACAAAAGATTCACACTAATCTAACCATTGGGGTTGGGATAGAATTCCGAAATCCGCATTCACATGATTCAAAGGTATGCCTTCGTAAAGGAATGGGGTTAGACACTATTACAATGAAAGAAGCACAATGGAAAGGAAATGAGAGAAACATATTTTCTTTCGAGTAAACGCAGAGCACAAAATAATCATACGAGCTTTAGATCATAAATATAATGTCTCGAGATGATTAGCCACACTAAGATAATATGCAAAGAATAGCTTAAGATCATGAACATAAGAACAATGTCTTAAGTAAGATATATCCCACAACACAAAGTTTGTAAAATAATATCAAATCCTATTCTTTGAAACGATCGAATGAAAACACAAAGTTTTTCTTCTTTCCAATAGCTCCGAATATTACAAAAATCTCGACCCTTTGGAATGCATAAGCATCCCTTATTTATAATAAAAGGGAACGAGAGAAAATAGGATAAATCCTAGAAAATAGTGTTCTTTAAACAAAGTTGTTCTATTTTGTTTGATCCTCACGCAGAGACCAAGTAAAAATTTGCTTCTACATCACGAAAACAGAAATGAAAAAGACATGTCAATTTCAAGATTGAAATGACATGAAACATCAAGAATTAGTCTGAATCATCATCTTTCGCTCCTTCATCTTTCTCTTCCTCCAGCTGCACCTGTTTGTTCCGAAATTCTTGGAACTTTCGAATTATGCCTTGCATTTCATTTTCACAAAAAGCGATAGAATGATCATTCCAAATTTCGCAGTTTCATGGATATCACTAAGCACTTTGCCAGAAGCTTTTTCAATCCTCACCGAGCTTTCTCAAGGACTCAAAAGAATGTTCAATTCTTACAAACCGGTCAATGACCTCAATACCAAATCATGTATTGGTTCATGCTTTGAATTGACTCTTGGACTTGTTTGAAGAGATCATCTGCACGACAAGATACCCGAGTTCCCAACCGACACCTTTGGACAAATCTTCAGCAACTCTTCTTCCAAATCACTTTTTCCATCAATCAATTTATCCCTTGATTCTCTCAACTTAGCGCAGCTTCGTTGAGAATCTTCACCCCGAACTCGATGGCCTTAGTCAACCGAAAATGCTTATCCGTATGTGGGATAACGCCTTCTTCTACCAAGAGATGTGCTGGTATTTGCTTTAATACTTGGAGAGCTTCATAAGTCAAATCAAGATGTCCAATTTCTTGAGAAAACTCATCATCCATCTTCTCTCCCTCCTTCTGAATATCCCCCACAGATTGATGAACTTTCACAACATCTTGTATCACCTCCTTCCCCTGTTGGAGTAACCTTTGGATCCATTCATCGACCACTCTTCCTTTTTTAGCAATCTTCTCAATTGTAGGTACTGATGAGAAATCGAATCCAACAGGGACAAAAGAAGATGGTATGGATTCAAGGGGTTTTGAGAGTTTAAGCAAAACCTCTGTCAACTGCTCCACTTTTCCTTTAAGCTCATCTCTGCTGTCTTTTGTTTCTTTCAACTTCTGGCACAACACGTTTGTGGCATCTCGCGCATCTTGTTGCGCCCCTTTCTGCTGTCACTCTTCCTAGAGCCACCCTAGTTATCTGATAATCAGAGGCTGTTATGTCCTCTTTAGTTTTGTCAGTCGCGGGAGTGGCTATCTCTGCGAACTTATCTCCTGAAGCGTCCACCAAAACCCTTGAAACTGTTTTGGGTTTCTTGCCTGATTTAGCAGTAGGAGCCTTGAGTGAGCTGAAATCAAAGGCTGGTAGGGGCACAATCACCTTCCTCTTCCTCGGAGTTTTCTCGAGTAGCCATTGCGGCGTATCAGAGGGAGTTGCCACGGTTGTAGAAGCTGGTATCATACTCTCAAGGGGAGAAGATTCTACTAGTGGAGGAGGAATAGTTACCAACGTGGTAGTAGATCCAATAAAAAGAGGCACAGGAGGGGGCGTGTTGGTGATCACTTGGGTACCAGCAGAGAGGGGTGAAAGTCCAGAGAAAATACTGGCCATTACTGAAGAAGTTGATGGAGAATAAGGAGGTAGGAGTGGTTGTGAGGAAAGAGGCACAGATTCAGACTCCAAAGCCTTGGATGCAAGAGATAAGGTCTCTTCAGTTGAGCAATCAGCAAATGGTGAAACCAGAGGCTGACTTCCTTCTCCTTCCAAAGTAATTTCTCCTATTTCTGGTGGCGTTGGTGATTCTGGCACATTCACCGTTTCTACTGGAGAAACAATTGAAGAGATTTCTCTTTCTTTCCTCTTTTTGACAATCTTGACCTTTATAGGCCCCCTAGAAGATTTTCTGTCCTTTTCCTTTTTGGAGGGCCGCGCCTCTCGAACTCTGCCAACTTTGAAAACTTATCATCTTTAAAATTCATTCCCCAAGAGGAGAGCCATGCTTTGGTGTGAGCAAGGATTAGAGCCGACCTATCTGAAATGGAGGCTTTTTCACTGACTGACCAATCAATAGGTGGGAAAACATATTGATCTTCATTTATCCCATCATAGGAAAGATCCAAAACACTTTCATTGACTGCATCCTTCGGTAAATCAGCAAGCTCCAGTGTTTGAATTTCAGCAATTGTCAATCTGCTATTATCCTTTCTGTGAACAACAACCTCATTACGCAGATCAACCCAAATATCCTCTATGTTTGGCCTGTTCAGATGCAGGGTTCCATACGCCTTGAGCACTCCTCGGATGTCAAAACCGTCTCGAGGTTTCATACGCTTCATCAGCTTGTCTTGAAGCTCATGGATAACATTTTTATCCTTCACCACTGAACAAGTGTATCTCGCAATAGAAATTGGGAAGGATACAAACAGCCTTATGTTTACTTTGTTGGAATTTATGGAAATCCAACATCTGCCTAACCAATTCCATCAATATCGCTTTATCTCCGGATATCGGGGTAGGCAAAAAGGATCCCCGAGTACATGACCACCCGTAGATATGTGAACTTCTTGAACTATAAGAAGACACATCCCCATTTGGAAACTTCAGCCCAAGCCTCATCTGAGACTCTTGTCTTCCTCAATTCAGGGTTTAGCCTGCGAGATGTTTTCATAGAAGAAGGCATCATTCACCCTTCCGAATTGATCTTGGGATCCCTTCCTTGTCGAGTTGAGGGAAGTATTGATACACATGACTCCCGTCCCGCTTCCCTTAGTATCCAATTTGGGATAGTTCCTCATCCCGCCGCACGCATATGTGACATATGAAGACATATAAAATTTCCCGTTGACAAGACCGTTGTCATTTGGGAATCAATCTCATTGCTAATGAGAGTGCCCCAGTCAATCCCTTGCTGATTCTTCTTGATGGTGATCATGAATTGATACATCCACCCTTGGAATACATTCGATTCGGGTAAACCAAAAACCCGACTCAGCAGAGTGATGATGTCATTGATCTCTTGGATGAAATCACTCCTGGGGATAAGTCTTGGAAATCTGGAGACAACCGGCTTGGCCTTGATCAGGAACTTTTTATTTACATGCTTGATGTAGTTTTCCTGATCGTTGTCCCAGGCTTTCTGAGCTGACTTGATGTCCAACTCTCCATACTCTTCAAAATTGGGTAGTTTGAGGAGGTCATCAAAGTAACCTCCGTCCAATTTGATCACTACTTCACCTGCCTGACTTCTCACAGAACGAGAAGCCGAGTCATAACTGGAGGCACAGGCCAAAATGAACTCAGGGCACTGAGCGGCCATGGGAAAACCAGCTGCAAGGGGTAAGCCACTATCGGCTATCACTTTCATCCACGGAGTTTGGGAGGAACTCCTTACCCTACTCCAGAAATCTTCAATATCTATATTCCCGAGCTCTGTATCTCGGATGTCATAGTTGCAATCAATATATGATGGAGACTCCACCTTTCTAAACTTGTATTTCATTCTTCCTGACTTCTCAGTCTTTTCTTGAGATGGACCAGGGTCCGACATGAAGGACGTCGAAGGAAGAAAGTTCCGGAAATCAGGGGATGTCAAGCACTGTGAGAAACCCGATCTATCGGATATTTCGGAAGAACGAAAGAGTCCGATCTTGTGAAGATGTCGGAAATCTAGGAAAGCCGATGCGCTGAGAGTGTCGGAAATCAAGAAAGCCCGACACTTGTGATGATGTCGGAAACTGAAGAAAGCCCGACACTTGTGATGATGTCGGAAACTCTGGAAAGTCCGGCAAGCCAAACCTTCAATATACTTCGGGTCTTCGACACTGCACAACAGCCTTCAAAACCCGAGAAGAGAAAAACAGGGTTTTTTGTTGAATTTCAAACATGCCATCTCTTTTTAACCATTCATGTACCAAGCACATAATAAAATTTGAGGAAATAACACCAAGTGGAAATTTCGAAGAGATAGACCCTAAAACCTAAACCCCGTTTAGAAAACAACTCCAGAAAGAAGAAGAATAAAAATCCCTCAAAACCCAAAGAAAAAATGAGAAGAATCCACGCGCAATCAATCCACAAAAACTAGGAACAAAGAATGGAAAGAGAAATACCTTCAACCAGAGAAAGGAAAGATCGAAAACAGTAATTCAATCAGCACAAAGCTTTTCGGGTTTCGAGATTGGAAGAGCATGTACGAAAATCCACGAGTTAAAAATACGTCCGGTAAAAATGACGTGGAAATCCGCGTATTTATAAGAAAATTTGTAATTAATACACTTCAGCTCGGCACGTGCCAACTCACCGACAACTCGGCATTAATGCCATGTCAGCATGTTCGAGAGGTCCGAAAACCCGACACAAAGGAGCTTAGAGCAATTCAGGTTTCGGGTTTCGGGAAACACAAGACATAGAGCATGAGATGTTTAAATGCTTCACAGCTCCGAAAACCCGATACGAAGGACTAAATCGGACTTCGGGTATCGGGAACAGGTGACACAAAACATGTTTTGAATAAGGCATGTTCCGATGCGCCGGAGGTCCGAAAACCAATTAACTCTACATGAAGCGGGTTTCGGGTTTCAGAAAACACAAGACATAAAACATTTAAAACTCATGTCGACCTGTCAGTAAAACCTGAAAACCTGATTTTCTCTTAAAGAAGCAATTTTGCAAAACCAGCTTCAAAAATTTCGTAGGGGTTATCTGATCATTTTGTTGTGAACTCAAAATGGAGATAACAACTGGCTCTAGCTGGGGACTTTCTTTGTAATACCAAAGGAAGAGAACTCAGAATCTCTGGTCTTATCTATTGGGCTACAGAGTCTGAAAACAAGAAAACCAAAACAAAACAAAACGAAGAAAGAAAGAAAACCAAAAGCAAACACACAACAAAAAGTAAAGTATGTACAATGCAAGAGAACATCTTGCATTAGTGATGGAACAACTTTAGATGTTGTCCGCTAAAAGGTAAAGGGAGTAACCCTCCATCCAGATATGATAGAAGGAAACTATTTTCACCATTCAGCTCATGGATCTTGAAAGGCCCTTTCCACAAAGAATCGAACTTCCCGTGCATTCCTTTTTGTTCCCTCCTCTTATCCCAAAGCAACACCAGGTCTCCAATCTGGAAATTACGCTGCTTTGATTTCTTGTCAAAAATTGTCTTCACTCTGCTCTGATGATCTGCGATGCGATCAACCACCTTGCTTCGTTCCTCTTCTAGCCTGGCTAAGTACATGACCCTCTTCTCAATGGAATTTTGAAAGGCCGTATCTTCAACTGCTTTTGCTAACTGTAAGGCTGGCAACTCCACTGAGATAGGTATCTCAGCATCAATCCCATACAGTACTTGGAAAGGGGACATCCGTATGGCTCGCTTTGGGGTGATTTGATCAGCCCACAACGCATCATACAATGCTTTGTGCCTTGTCCTCTGGTTTTCATCTACTAGTTTTCTAATAATGGTAACCGTGTTCTTGTTCTTTGGATTCAAACTTGCCCATTGCCTTGGGGATAATAATCGGATGAGTGAGCCAAAGTGATACCGAATCCATAGCAAAATTCTGTCAACTCATGCGACGAGAAATTAGAGGCATTATCAGCTACAATCTTATGAGGCACACCGAATCTAACAATTATATTCTCCTTAAGGAACTTGCAAACAGCTTCAGAGGTTTCTTGCTTGATTGGTGCGGCTTCTACCCACTTGGTAAAAGAGTCCGTAGTAGTCGACGTAATTGTGTCCGACTTGGAAGCAGGATTCAATGTTCCGATGAAATCAATCCCCACCGGCGAAAAGGTTCTTCAATCACTACGGCTTCGGGAAGAGCTGCTAGCTTGGGCGACCAACAAAATGTTGACAAGCTTCACACTTGGACACCCACTCTGCTGAATCCCGGAAGAGAGTAGGCCAATAGTACTAGCACGTAGGATCTTATAAGTCATTACGAGAAGATGAAAAATGTCCTCCGCATGCTAGGTGTGGAAGGACTCTAACAACTTTACTGTTGTGATTTATAAACACAACGCAGAAGACACCGTCAATACCTTTCTTGTATATTCCGTTATTACAAAAAGGTATTTTATAGATCTCACTTGACTGTCCTCTTCTCCTTTTGATTTAAATGCAGGGGCATTCACCATAAGTTAGAAAGAAAGCAATGTCCGTGTACCATTCGTAAGTTGTACTCACGAAAAGCACCAAGGGCAGCTCTGAAGAAGTGTTTTCAGCCTCTTCATATTCGCCGGGCATGATTTTCTCGTAATTAATTGCACAGGCCCCTTCCTCGTACTAACTTGGTAGGTCTGATGTCCAAGTCGTACTCCTGAACTTTAGCTATCCAAGTACCTCGTTGACTTCCCAGCTCTTGTTGAGTCAGAATGGATTTAACGGCAGTATCAGGAACGAGAACGAGAGTATGGGAATTCAGCACATAGTACCTGAAATGCTTCACTACTCGTACCACCGCATAAGCATGCTTTTCAATTTGAGACATCTTCAATTCATGCTCCTTCAATGGGCAGCTCATAAATGCGATGGGAGCTTCAATGCTTTCCCTGTTTTCCTGCATCAGGATGGCGGACACTGTGTGAGCAGAGGCGTAACTGTACATGATGAAATCTTTCTTGAAGTCTGGACATACTAAGATAGGAGCGCAAGCAACTTCCCTTTTGATTTCTTTGAATGCAAGCTTCCCTTCTGTACTCCATCAAAATGGAACTTTGCCTTTCATCATCCCAAGGATATCCTTGGTTTTGTCAGTGAAATCCGGTACAAACCTTCTTAGGAAATTAACCTTTCCGAAGAAAGAGTGAACTCCAGTTTTACTTGTTGGTAGGGTAAGACTCTGAATGGCCTTTACCCTTTCTAGGTCAATTTTTGTTCCTTCTCTAGTCATGATATGACCTAGCAATTTTCCTTCGGTCACCCCGAACATAGACTTCTTGGGATTCAATGAAATCCCGTGACGCCTGCATCTCAAAAGAACCTGCTCCAAATGATCATAATGATCACTTCATTTTTTAGAGAAAACGGTCAAGTCATCTAAATACACAACTATGACCTTGCCCATCAGGTCTCTGAATGCCAAGTCCATAGCTCTCTGAAAAGTGGCTCCGGCGTTGATCAAGCCGAAAGGCATCCTCCTGTAAGCAAAGGTACCCCATGGGGTTGTGAAGGCCGTCTTGTGTTGATCTTCCATAGTTACCTCAACTTGATTATATCCTGAAAATCCGTCAAGCATGGATAACATTTCAGATCCGGTAACAGTTTGTAATACCTGATCCATGATAGGCAAGGGATAGTTATCCTTCAGTGACGACTGATTCAGGTTCCGGAAGTCAACACAGATTCAGATTTCACCGTTCTTCTTCCTAACAGGGACGATGTTAGCAACCCAAGTGGAGTGATGGATTGGAAAAATAATCCTGGCATCCAACATCTTCTGAATTTCCACAAGGATAGTCCCTGAGATCTTGGGATTATAATGTCTTTGCTTTTGCCTATACGGCTTCACATCAGGTTTCAAAGGAATACTGTGTTGTACGTCTTTGGGCTTGAAGGATTTTAAATCTGCATAAGACCAGGCCAACACATCCATGTATCTCTTCAGAAGTGAAGTGAATCTTGCTTTTTCTTCAGGGGAACAACATTTCCCAATATTCACCATCCTAGGTTGATCAGACGAACCTAGATTGATTTGATCTACTTCAGAGGAAGAAGCTCCTTCAACTTGCCTTTTATTTTGAATAAAACGATCATGCTTATCAAACAAACCTTCCAAAGAAACCAAACCTTTTGGTATCTTGTTGCCTTTAAGCTGAATAAATTCACCATCAACTTCTTGATATGGATCTGAGATAGTTTCACGGAAGGCTGATTCAGAACCTTCAAAGTATAACTCACTGAAATTGTCAGCCTTTTCTAGAAAAGCTAACACCTGTTGATCATCATTGAACACTTGCCAGTGAGTTGCATTATCTGGGATACTGGGACGGTACACAATCTTGATGGAGTATGTATCTTGCTTGAACTGAGGATGAGGAAGGAGGAGGGACGCAGACACGGCTAAAGAATCAGCCTTGTCATTATAATCTCTCAAAACTGCCTTAATAGAAAATGCATCAAAGCATTCTATACTATCCCAAACTTTGTTCCTATAATGTCTCAAGCGATCATTTTTCACCTGATAGATTCCCCGGACCTGGTTGACAATCAGCTCCGCATCCCCTTGGACTTTGAGATTTCAGATTCCCTTCTGTCTGGCCATTTCCAATCCTAATAACAGGGCTTCATATTCAGCCGTGTTGTTAGTATTATCAAATTGCAACTTGTAAGCTGATGGGAAAATCTCGGAACTAGGAGATATAAGGACAACACCAGCGCCTGATCCAGTGGTTGAGCAGCTACCATCGAATTCGAGCATCCAAATAGCATTAGGATCTTCTTCTTCGACATCTACAATGGGTATCTCTGAAGTCATGAAATAATTCCCGAAGCTAGCATCTTCGAAAAAGAATTTGAGCTTTAGGATCATCTGATTTAGTCACCAAATACTTCGCCTGCGGTTCAGGATGAAGAACCTGATGAACCCCATTGACTGGGATCTTAGCTTTGGTCCAATCCATATTAATCTCTCCTCTGACGTCCTTACAAAAACCTCTACCCAAGAGGATACCGTAAGCTACAGGAATGTCAGCAACCAAAATGGTCATTTTCACTCTCTTCTCAGGAAAGGCAACAAATGCAAACTGTGCATCTTTGATTTGACCAATCAAAGGAACTTGTTTAGTTTCCATGGAATAGCATCGTCCATATGACTTAGTCAAAGTAAGCCCAAGGGCATGGGCCACTTTTGTGGGCATAACATTATCAGAGGCCCCTGAGTCGATGATGCAATTGCTGAGTTTAAACCCATTTATAAGTAAAGACAAATAAAATGGTTCAATCTTTCCCGAAGAAGAAGCAGAGGTCAGATTGTTCTGCGGTGGGAGTTGAGTAGGATTTGGAAGGAGACCTTTTGAAGGTGATGGAACAGTGCTTTACTTGATGAACTTGGCCAACTTTTCAAACTGCTCAGATTCGATCAAGGTATTCTCGCTTCCGACATTTGAATTTTGGTTCTCTTTGCATGATCAACAATATCAAAAGCAAGAGATAAGAAGGAGTAATGGTAGGCTCTGGTTCTAATTACATGAGCTTGAGTGAGGCACCGATCTTAGGAGAAGGAGAGTAAGGAGCAAAGAGACCTGCCTTTTTGGTGACCTCTCTTCAGGTTTGTGTTGAAATAGGGGTACCCCTCTTAACTATGGCTATTGGAGGTTCCTTATTCTTCTCCTTAGTGTTTTCAAGAGGTTTTCGGGATTACGAGATTGGGGCCGAGTGAAGACAACAAATGATTGACCATTTGGTGCACATTCATCTTCATCATATTCCAAATACCCAATGCTGGAGTCGCCACACTCATCATAAGACTCATCGGCATATCCCGAAGCTTCAAAGCCTCCGAAGAACCTTGTTCTTCCGGTTCTTCCTCTTCTTCAACTATTTCTACTGCCGCATTGATGGGAGGAGCTTCAATTTCTAGCTTTGGCTGAGCAGGAGTTAACCATGGCCTATCTCTGGCAGGCACACCATTGTTGTTATTGAAATTCCGTCTAGGAATATCCCGATACTTTAACATTGTTCACTGTTGAGACATTTGCTTTTTAAAGCAATTAAATCATTAGCCATTTTCTCAAACATAGGATCGTATTATTTTGAGAAGAACCTTGATTTTTGAGTTTGGGTATGTTCTTCTTAATTCTTCCAAACCAAAATAAGATCATCTTCTATTTCAATAGTGTTGACCGAGCAATGAACCAGATCTGGATAATCGACCTTCTTAATAAAAAGCTCATGTCAAGAGGTGAGCATTAATGAAGAAGCATTTCGATTCTCTCGGTTGGAACAGCTATCTCCGGAATCTTCCGAATCAGTTTATTAAACTTTGCCACGAAGTCCCGCATGGGTTCATGAGATTCCTTCTTCATATGAGTAAGTTGAGCTAACAAGGCATGAGAATCTTCAGCTGGTTTGAAACGTGCTTCGAACTTGGTCCGCATGGTAGTCCAGTTTGTGATGCATGCATTTGGAAGATGATAAAACCATTCAGCTGCTGCACCGTGCAACGTCTCAACAAAAAGTCACACAGAAACATCTTCGTGAGCTACTCCAAGAACGCCGCACGCTACAAAGAAAGATGCAACGTGTTCATCAGGATGCTGCTTCCCATCCCCATTAAATTTGGGAATGTTTTTACGTGATCCATGTGGTAACTCATGCAATGGTGGAGTTAAAGAAAGAGGACCAATAACTGCACCCCAAGGCACAGGTTGCACTGCCATTCTTCTAAAAAGAGTGCGTATAGGGATCTCGAGTATCAGACAAGAGTAGTGCACGACAAGTTACAGATGCTTCCCGTTCCACGGGGATCCGGTTTCTCCAAACAGGCGAAGAACTTCTGGTTCGGTTAGAAACAATGTTATTGGGGACAGGGATGAAATTGTGCTTTGTCGTAGCAACTCAAAGAGTGGGTCAATTTCACCTTGGGCTCGGAGGGACCGAGTGAAGATCTTCCCGCCAGCTTGAGGCTGGGGAAAGAGACCTTTAAAAATAAGGCAAATACGGAGTCATCAGACACCAAGAGGATAAGCTTTACACTATAAATCCATATTCCCTAGTGGAGTCACCAAAAACTGTTGGTTGGATATTTTGTCAAACCAAAATATGAGGTTCAACCACAGTATATGGGATTAAATCCCTCCTCAAAGATAGGTGAGGCTGCCTGCTTGCTACTAATCTAAAACACAACGAAAACAATATATACAGTATTCACACTAATCTAACCATTGGGGGTTGGGATAGAATCCTCGAAATCCGCATTCACACGATTCAAAGGTATGCCTTCGTAAAGGAACGGGGTTAGAAACTATTACAATGAAAGAAGCACAATGGAAAGGAAATGAGAGAAACGTATTTTCTTTCAAGTAAACGCAGAGCATGAAATAATCATACGAGCTTTAGATCATAAATATAATGTCTGAGATGATTAGCCACACTAAGATGCTATGCAAAGAATAGCTTAAGATCATGAACATAAGAACAATGTCTTAAGTAAGATATATCCCACAACACAAAGTTTGTAAAATAATATCAAATCCTATTCTTTCAAATGATCGAACGAAAACACAAAGTTTTTCTTCTTTCCAATAGCTCAAATATTACAAAAATCTCGACCCTTTGAATGCATAAGCATCCCTTATTTATAATAAAAGGGAACGAGAGAAAATAACATAAATCCTAGAAAATAGTGTTCTTTAAACAAGTTGTTCTATTTTGTTTGATCCTCACGCAGAGACCAAGTAAAAATTTGCTTCCTACATCACGAAACAGAAATGAAAAAGACATGTCAATTTCAAGATTGAAATGACATGAAACATCAAGAATTAGTCTGAATCATCATCTTTCGCTCCTTCATCTTTCTCTTCCTCCAGCTGCACTGTTTGTTCTAAATTCTTGGAACTTTCGAATTATGCCTTGCATTTCATTTTCACAAAAAGCGATAGAATGATCATTCCAAATTTCATAGGTTTCATGGATATCACTAGCACCGCCGGGAAGCTTTTTCAATCCCTTGCTGAGCTTTCTCAAGGACTCAAAAGAATGTTCAATTCTTACAAACCGATCAATGACCTCAATACCAAATCCGTGCATTGGTTCATGCTTTGAATCGACTCTTGGACTTGTTTGAAGAGATCATGTCTTGACAAGATACCTGAGTTCCCAACCGACACCTTTGGACAAATCTTCAGCAAATCTTCTTCCAAATCACTTTTTCCATCAATCAATTTATCCCTTGATTCTCTCAACTTAGCGCAGGCTTCGTTGAGAATCTTCACCCTGAACCTGATGGCTTTAGTCAACTGAAAATGCTTATCCGTATGTGGGATAACGCCTTCTTCTACCAAGAGATGTGCTGGTATTTGCTTTAATACTTGGAGAGCTTCATAAGTCAAATCAAGATGTCCAATTTCTTGAGAAAACTCATCATCCATCTTCTCTCCCTCCTTCTGAATATCCCCCATAGATTGATGAACTTTCACAACGTCTTGTATCACCTCCTTCCCCTGTTGGAGTAACCTTTGGATCCATTCATCGACCACTCTTCCTTTTTTAGCAATCTTCTCAATTGTATGTACTGATGAAAATCGAATCCAACAGGGACAGAAGAAGATGGTATGGATTCAAGGGGTTTTGAGAGTTTAAGCAAAACCTCTGTCAACTGCTCCACTTTTCCTTTAAGCTCATCTCTACTGTCTTTTGTTTCTTTCAACTTCTGGCACAACATGTTTGTGGCATCCCGCGCATCTTGTTGCGCCCCTTTTGCTGTCACTCTTCCTAGAGCCACCCTGGTTATCTGATAATCAGAGGCTGTTATGTCCTCTTTAGTTTTGTCACGCGGGAGTGGCTATCTCTGCGAACTTATCTCTCTCGAAGCGTGCACCAAAACCTTGTAATGTTTTGGGCTTCTTTCTGATTTAGTAGTAGGAGCCTTGAGTGAGCTGAAATCAAAGGATGGTAGGGCACAATCACCTTCCTCTTCCTCGGATTTTGCTTGAGTAGACATTGCGGCGTATTAGAGGGAGTTGCCACGATTGTAGAAGCCGGTATCATACTCTCGGGGAGAAGATTCTACTAGTGGAGGAGGAATAGTTACCAACGTGGTAGTAGATCCAATAAAAGAGGCACAGGATGGGGCGTGGCTTTGGTGATCACTTGGGTACCAGCGAGAGGGGTGAAAGTCTAGAAAAATCTTGGCCATTCTCAAGAAGTTGATGGAGAATAAGGAGGTAGGAGTGGTTGTGAGGAAAGAGGCACGATTCGAGACTCCAAAGCCTTGGATGCAAGAGATAAGGTCTCTTCAATTGAGCAATCAGCAAATGGTGAAACCAGAGGCTAACTTCCTTCTCCTTCCAAAGTAATTTCTCCTATTTCTAGTGGTGTTGGTGATTCGGCACATTCACCGTTTCTACTGAGAAACAATTGAATAGATTTCTCTTTCTTTCCTCTTTTTGACAATCTTGACCTTTATAGGTCCCCTGAAAATTTTCTGTCCTTTTCCTTTTTGGAGGACCCCGCCTCTGAACTAGCCAACTTTGAAAACTTATCATCTTTAAAATTCATTCCCCAAGAGGAGAGCCATGCTTTGGTGCGAGCAAGGATTAGAGCCGACCTATCTGAAATGGAGGCTTTTTCACTGACTGACCAATCAATAGGTGGGAAAACATATTGATCTTCATTTATCCCATCATAGGAAAGATCCAAAACACTTTCATTGTCACTCGTACCTTCTGGTAAATCAGCAAGCTCCAGTGTTTGAATTTCAGCAATTGTCAATCTGCTATTATCCTTTCTGCGAACAACAACCTCATTACGCAGATCAATCCAAATATCCTCTATGTTTGGCCTGTGCAGATGCAGGGTTCCATACGCCCTGAGCACTCCTCGGATGTCAAAACCATCTCGAGGTTTCATATGCTTCCTCAGCCTTGTCCGAAGCTCATAGATAACATTTTTAGCCTTCACCATCGTTGAGAAAGTGTATCTCCCAATAGAAATTGGGAAGGATACGGTAGCCTTATGTTTACTTTGTTGGAATTTATGGAAATCCAACAACTTCCTAACCAATTCCATCAATATCAGTTTATCTCCTGGATATCGGGCAGGTGAAAAGGATCCCCCGAGTACATGACCACCCGTAGATATCTAAACTTCTTGAATAAGAAGACACATCCCCATTTGGAAACTTCAGCCCAAGCCTCATCTGAGACTCTTGTCTTCCTCAATTCAGGGTTTAGCCTGCAGATGTTTTCATAGAAGAAGGCGTCATTCACCCTTCTGAATTGATCTTGGGATCCCTTCCTTGTCAGTTGAGGGAAGTATTGATACACATGACTCCCCGTCCTGCTTCCCTTAGTATCCAATCCGGATAGTTCCTCATCCCAGCCGCTGCATATGTGACATATGAAGACATATAAAATTTCCCCGTTGACAAGACCGTTGTCATTTGGGAATCAATCTCATTGCTAATGAGAGTGCCCCAGTCAATCCCTTGCTGATTCTTCTTGATGGTGATCATGAATTGATACATCCACCCTTGGAATACATTCGATTCAGAGCAAACCAAAAACCCGACTCAAAGAGAGTGATGATGTCATTGATCTCTTGGATGAAATCACTCCTGGGATAAGTCTTGGAAATCTGGAGGCAATGGCTTGGCCTTGATCGGGAACTTTTTATTTACATGCTTGATGCAGTTTTCTGATCGTTGTCCCGGGCTTTACGAGCCGACTTGATGTCCAACTCTCCATACTCTTCAAAATTGGGTAGTCCGAGGAGGTCATCAAAGTAACCTTCGTCCAATTTGATCACTACTTCACCCGCCCGACTTCTCACAACGGCAGAAGCCGAGTCATAACTGGACGCACAGGCCAAAATGAACTCAGGCACCGAAAGCCTTTGGCCCATAGGAAAACCAGCCGTGCAAGGGGTAAGCCACTATTGGCTATCGCTTTCATCCACGGAGTTTGGGAGGAACTCCTTACCCTACTCCGAAATCTTCAATATCTATATTCCCGAGCTCGTATCTTGGATGTCATAGTTGCAATCAATATATAATGGAGACTCCACCTTTCTAAATTTGTATTTCATTCTTCCCGAATTCTCGGTATTTTCTTGAGATGGACCAGGTCCGACTTGAAGGACGTCGAAGGAAGAAAGTTCCAGAAATTAGGGGATGTCGAGCACTGTGAGAAACCCGATCTACTGGATATGTCGGAAGAACGAAAGAGTCCGATATCTTGGTGAAGATGTAAGGAAATCTAGGAAACTCCGATGCACCGAGAGTGTCGAAACTGCGAAAGTCCGATTCACTGATGATGTCGAAACTAAAGAGAGACCGACACTCGTGATGATGTCGGAAATCAAGAAAGCTCGACACTTGTGATGATGTTGGAAACTCTGGAAAGTCCGTGACAAGCCAAAGCTTCAATATACTTGGTCTTCGACACCGCACAACAGCCCGTCAAAACTCGAGAAGAGAAAACATGGTTTTTTTGTTGAATTTCAAACATGCCATCTCTTTTTAACCATTCATGTACCAAGCACATAATAAAATTTGAGGAAATAACACCAAGTGGAAATTTCGAAGAGATAGACCCTAAAACCTAAACCCCGTTTAGAAAACAACTCCAGAAAGAAGAAGAATAAAAATCCCTCAAAACCCAACAAGAAAATGAGAAGAATCCACACGCAATCAATCCACAAAAACTAGGAACAAAGAATGGAAGAGAGAAATACCTTCAACCGAGAGAAGGAAAGATCAAAAACAGGCAATTCAATTGGGCACGAAAGAGCTTTCGGGTTTCGAGATTGGAAGAGCATGTATGAAAATCCACGAGTTAAAAATACGTCCGGTAAAAATGACGTGGAAATCCATGTATTTATAAGAAAATTTGTAATTAATACACTTCATCTCGGCCTTGTTGTGGTGTGCCTTGTTGTAGCATGCGGTGTGTTTGATTTCAACATTTCAGGTTTGGTGTGATTTTCAGTGTGGTGTTAAAAATAAGAACGTATTTCCATTCATGTTCACATGTATATGCAGGTATTCCTACATAATTCTATTATGCAAAAACATAGTGAAGAACAGATAACATATTGAAATGAAACATCATGAGTCTTGAAGAGGTTGAACAATCAACCGACGTGTTCATGTCATACCTAGGTTTGTGGTTAGGCTTTGAAAAACCACTTTGAAGGTTGTTCGAGATGTGTTTTGCTTGAGTTCCCACACTATTAGGTCAAATGTGTTCCCTAGAGTGATTTGTTGATAAGCGAGATGATTCCTGAGCGTGTTCCTATCCTCGTATGTCGATGTGTACCCGATAATGTATGGTTAATAATAAGTTGATGTGTTCCTTCTTCTACCTTCAGTTTGAGTGTCATACCAAGATTATGAGTAAGCATAGGCAGCGGAGTTGCAGAGGAAATGTGAAAGTTATTTCACTACCATGTAAACATTAAGGGGGAATGTTAGGAAATTAATATTTACATTATAGTTTGGGTGGTTAGTTAATAGTAATATTGTTATAAACAATATTACGTACTTAGATTCTTGGTTATATTGTTGCACCCGTGTTTATATATTGGGTTATTTGTTATTCTCACTTCCTATTTTATAGGAAGTTGTTTGCCTATATAATAGCCAAATGTAATTCGTTTATATACGGTGAAATATATTATCAACGCTTTATGTTTTAATTAGATTTGTATTGTGTTTCATAAGAAAAATCGACAAATTTTTAAGGCGAAGAGTAGTGGAAGACCAATTACAAATATATTACAAAACTGTGACATTGGGAAATGCATGCGTTGTTAGAATTAAGCCTTTGATGAATCCAACTATTACAACCGCTATCCCATCTAGATGTACAAATCCTCTCAAGACGGGCTCATACTTAATACCCAACTCGATCGCTATCTTCTTTGGCATGACTAAGATACATGCCCCTAAATCGATCATGCAATTGTGCACCAACTTGTCTCCAATGATCAACGAGACATAAAATGGTGGAGGATTCAAATTTTTACCTCGTTGAACCCCTTCTTGTTGCACAACATTAGTAAGAAATATTTCTTGGTTTCTAGGTGTCTCCTTTGAAGCGAGCCGTTTGCCATCGGAGCTTGCAAAAAATCCCGATGCCCCGAAATTGCGAATGATTCCCACATGGAAATGTTCACATGTGTTTTCTTCATCTGATCTATGATATTGAAAGGATATGGGCTCTCCTTTTTCTGCCCTTTACTAGGCACAACCTTTTCTTGTATGTGAGTTAGTACTTGTCTTCGCTGCGGTAGAGGCCTTAGGCTGATTTTGCACATTCGGAGTTGCACTTGTTTTGTTAACCCTCCAATGTGAGAGTGGGTTGAGAAACACTTGGGTTAGATGACTACCCTTCCTCTATGTTCCTCTTCTTTGACCTTGTGTTGGCAGCCACACCTTGGAAAGGAGGTTGATTGATTCCACAAAAATCTTCCACCTGCCAATTTACTAATGTTGTTTCAGTTTGAGGGGCTTCCTTTTGACTTGCCTATTGTTGATTTTCTTCCTCATTTGGTTCTTGGACCAACCCACCATTTGAACCATCAAAGATTGATTTACTGCACCATTGAAACAAGTGGATTGGTTATGTGGTTGATCGCAAAGATAACACCATTCATATTCCCGAGCTAGATTGTTTTGATTCGAACCAAGGCTTTTGAAGTTGAGGCTGCATTTGGATTATATGGTTGGAATTGCCTGTTAGCTTGTGGTTGTCCTTAGTTCTAGTTTTTATTTGGAGCTTGGCCTTGAGGCCTATTTTACGAAAAAGGATTCCTATTTATGTCAGATTGAGGCCGATAAGGCCCAGAGTTTTGAGCCTGTTGTCTCTTGATAACAACTAGCGCATTCCCAAATGCTTGTTGTACCTTGGCCATTTCGCTGCCTTTTCTTTATCTCTTGCAAGACATTCTTAAGTTCTTGATTTTCAAATCGATTTCTCGAAGAGGTGAAAGATTCGTTATTGATTTGATTTCTTGGAGTTAGAATCAGATTTAAATCAGTGCTTAAATCATTGCATAAGAGCTCCAATTTTTGGATACAGAGGCATCGATGGCCTTGGTGTTAACTTGCCGACTTGAATTAGGCAATTCTCGGATCTGATAGCTACGTCATATGTGTCTGCAGTAGTGTTGTCCTCCCATGGACTGAATCATCATTGCTATATCTGAATTTAGAGCCTTCAAAAAGTAAAGGAATGCACCTTCTGTTACCGACCTCACGTTAAATGGAATTTGGTCCCACGATCGTTGGAATCGGAAATTGAAATCCATCATTTTCTCATTAGGAGCCCTCTTAATGGTCGTTAATTATTCTAATAAAGATAGATTGTCTCCTCTTTCTCCTGAATTGTTGCAGAGGGTTGTGCATATGTGGTCCCAATTTTGGATGGATCCCATTGTCAAAGCTCTAAACCATTACAATGCCTTACCTTTGAACAAGGAAGCTAATAACTTGACCGTAACATCTAATTAATTTATTTTGTGAATAGTGCAAATGTTTGTAATGTATTTTATATGATCAACATGATTCGTGTGATTCTCTCTATTGAAATAAGGGATATTTTTAGTGATTCCACTAGGGTATGGTTTTAAGCATTAAGTTCTAATGAGGTGTTTCTTGTAAAGTGAACATAAGGATTCGGTGGACCTTGTAGTGGTTGTTGTTGTAGATGTGCCATTATGATTGGACTAAGAACCTTGTTTTTTGAAGGAAGGGTCTACTAGGAAGAGGTGTAAACAATGCTCTATTTGGAGGAGATGATGATCTCATGTGGTCTTCTTCCTCTTGTACCTTTGCATGAAGATAATTACAAGTATTAAAAATTACCTTCATCTCTTGCTTGTGAATGAGTTTGGATCCTTCTCATATACTTGAACAACCTATATTGTTACACTCGCCACATAGTTCTATTCCCTTCGAGTCACCGATGTGTACGGAGATGAGCCCTAAAAGACTAAATGTTTCCAAGTCACACACCAAACTTGATAGAATAAAAATGAACTTTGAAGGGCTTTAAAACTAATTTTCGAGGTTGAAATCTACTTTGAATTGATAGTCACGAAATCCTGAAATGTAGAGATCCCAAACTTGAAAACCTCTGAAACTCTGAAACTCTGAAATGATGGAAAACCCTGAAATCCAAAAGCAAGAGACTTTTGAAATCTTAAATTTAAAAGGTCTGAAATTGATGGACTTTTGAAACCCAAAATTGAGAAAACCCCAAAATTTTGAAAGTCAAAATTTCAAAAATATAAAAATACCCTTTTGAAGCTTAGGTCCCGATCTATCAACTAGTGAAATTTGGACTTATTTTGAGAAATTTAAGCCCTTGAAAATTGATTTCGGAGTTCATCTTGAGAGGTGAAAAGTTTGAAATTGAAGAACTTGCAATTTCTAAGTCTGAAAAATGATGAAAATGCCTTCAAAGCTTGTGGAAAAGACTTCTCTATCCCACCGAGCATGCCAAAACTATTGATGTGGAATCACAACACCCCTGATTGTTTGCAATTCATGGATTGAAATTTCCAGTGTGATTGCATAACATGGATCTTTTCCCAAAGTATGGGAATTTACAATCGTGAAAGCTCTCTGGAGAAAGGACAACTCTTATTCCTCTATTTTGATACAAACACCCAAATTATAGAGGAAATACTCTAAAACCTACCCTAGTTTTTCCCAAGGAGACATGGTTAAGAAGATTACAAGAAATTGAACCTAATCTACGAGAGGTGATGGACCAAAGGAATGTTGAATACCTGCTTTTCAGCATAGAGATGAAAACAAATGAGTTTGAAGAGGATGAATACACACCGTAGATCAGCCAATTGCTATCAATCTATTCACTAGAAAACACAAACCATCAAAACATGCACTAGTAACTAGAGATTGTAATGAGAGATCCGATAGATGCAAATAACACAAAAGAAGGTTAAAATTTCTCCAAAGATCTATATTATTACTTCACAAGTTGATACAGATAATACAATGACCAAGAGGGAAAATTACAGTATTAAAGTTTGAATGGGAGGTTTGAACTTCACAAATTCACTTACAGACAAGAGAAGACGGGAGGGTGCAAAGCAAAATTATCCAACATTAGAACAATGCCCCTCATTATAATTTATAGTGAAAGATTTACAAAGGAGGAGAGAGAAAATGAATCCTGAATTTACTAAAAATCCTCCAAAAATCATTGTTTAATCCTGTAATGAGTGCATTTTGATCTTCAAAATTTCCCTTTTCATTAATGTCTTTTTCTTGTGCTTGAAGAAATGCATTTGCGATTGAAACTCGGTTTAGTCTATCTCTGTAGACTCATGATGACCATACTTCTCACCCACTTCCACTAATGGTCTCACCTACCACTTCATATATGGAATTTTCAGAGGTCTAAGAACCCTAAAATCTGAAATCTCATGTTTCCATTCTCTAGATCCTAAAAATACCCTTCCGATGACCGCAAATTTGCAAGAAATGGGTGAGTACTTTGGAAGATATGCACATTTTTACCCTGATGTTTCATGGGGATTTTCCTTATATCTAACCTCATGGTATCTAAAATTTGTCTTCACCATTGTATTATTCTCTAAAACACCTTTCAAACAAGTATAAGTTTGTTGAATTTGGATAAAAAATGCAAGAGATATACTTGTTTGAACTTTGGGTGTTATTTGGTCTTTTACAACTCCACCGAGCTAATCTAGCTACTGCTGAGCCATTTTCTCTCACCGTTGATCTCTTTACATGCCATTGACTCAACCATTATCAAACCTACACCTAACCATCTGACATAATGCCTTGAATTGGTCCCCGATGACGAATCGGTGAGACGCATTAGCGGGAGTTGCATAGTTTTTGGGCTTTCGGCCCTTTCATTTCGAAACTAACTCACCCAAATTTTTGGGATCTACACGCTGCAAATGTAAAACTCAACTCCTGAAAGCCTTGACCTCTCAAGTCTGAAAGTTTTGGACTTTAGAGCCTTCCCATTTCAGAACCAACTTTCCTGACATTTTGGGATTTTTACTTTGCCAAGCCCGAATGAAACCTCCGAAGAGCTTGGTCCCTAAAACTGAAAAATGCCCCATAAAATATTCCAAAACCACTAAACTCACTTGTGTTTCAGAATTTTGACATCTCGCACATTTGGAACTCTTTCCAAGCTCATTTTGGTACTTCAACCACCTAAATTAGTATATAATCTTTGAAGTCCGAAAGACTTCAAATTTCAGAACTCTCACTTACCTTCTTCAACCAGCTTTCGACCTGAAGCCATACCTGCAACTTGATCAGCTCAAACTTTGACTTAAACCCTCATACAATTTCAAATCCTTACTACATCGATGCTCTGTGTGTGATCTTGACTCGTTGTAATGCACGGGCTCACTACCACCACCGCTCGGTTTTAACTTCAGTGAGCTCAACTCGCCCTCGAGCTCATTCATATCCTTTCGCGCGAACTCCATCGACTCCATAACTTGTCAAAGTGAGCTCCTCAACAAGGTGGTTTGGGGTGGAGATCCCCGTGATTGACTCGAACTCACTTTGTCTAAGTTTTGTTTCCTCATTAGCTCACCTTTGCCGGATGTAACTCGACTTCTCCTCACAAGTGTGATCTTGATGCCTCAATAAGCCCCTATAGGACATTTCATCACACTTTTTTTTTAACGAGATTTCTGAGATTTTCAAATTTCTTGATTGAGGGAGATGGGGATGAGTGCTCGAGAACACTAAAATATTACATTTTCCATTCTAGGCCTATTTTGACATATTTTGGAGACCAAAGACTGCTTATTGCATGTAAATAAAGTACTAATCTCGAGATGGCCTTGAATGTCCTAGATTAGCTTGAATATTTCCTTAATGCCTAGGAATGCTCCCCACTAGGACCCCGGAGACCAGTTTGTGACATCGTAAGGCCCACTTAAGAGCTGTAATTGTTTTAGAATGGTCGTGTAATGGTGTAAGGGGAATTATAGGACGAATTTGATTATATGCCCCACTTTTGATTAAAGGGAGAATGATGATGAGAAAAACATTGATCTAAAAGTAAATGTGTGTTGACACAATTGTGATAGTAGATGTCATAAAATGGAGTTGAATTTATGTTGAGCATGAATATGCTATCTGTAGAATCTATACGATATGATAGTAGGTAGAGTTTTGAAGAGAATGACGTAAACGAAACAAGAATCAAAGTAGTAATGCTCAAGATATGAGAAAATTGTGTAATGCAGATTGGTTGGAAGAATGAGCGTAAATAATGACTATAACGAGGTAGGTAATTGAGAGTTACTATAAATAGTAATAGGAAAAGGTGAATAGATATTTCATTTGATCATTGCACGAGTGTGATTTTGAGCTCTAGGTGTGTGAAGATGCCACAAGTGAGAGCACCATGATTGAGTTGATTTGAGATGGTGGTAGCGGCGTATTGTGGTGTCATATATGACAATTGAGCTAGTAAGTGTAATTTTTTTAAAAAAATTGTGTTGAATTGGGATGTTTTTAGTGAATTTTTGCAAAATTTACACTTTTAAGTTTCAGCATTTTGACCTAGGAAAGAGCGTAAAAGGTGCTAATGACCTTCGGAAACTAACGGCCAGAATGGGTGCTATTGACCTGTTCCGGGCACCCAAGTCTTGCTCATGGGCGCCGACCCCTAAGGCTAGGGTTGAGCCCAAAGTGTTGTAAATGTGAACATCGATACTTGTTGATGTTTTTGGTAGGTTTTATTACATTTATATGATGTATTGATGTCATGTTTATTTTTGTGTTTTGTTGTGCGAAAGGGAAATGATTTTGCAAGAGTTTTGTGGTGGTTTTCATTTGAGCATATTGTTAGGATTGGGTTTGTCAAATGATGAGTGGGATGTTCTAGACCATTCCGACTTGTGGAATATAGCAAGGATGGAGAATTTGCCCCATAATATTCCTATGATAACAAATTTGTGTGAGAGATGGTGTACAAATACATGCACATTTTGGTTTTCTACTAGAGAGACGATAGTGACTTTGGAGGATGTATATATTGCATACCGTGATTGCCTATTTTTGGTGAGTGGGTACATGTGATGGTCCTAGAGGATGCAAAAATACATATGAGGGCCACTAGACATTCCTTTAGAGGGATCCGAGTGCACCGAAGTCCATATAAGTCTTGATGCTATATTTAGGTCAGGGGGTCCTCGATTGTAGAAATTTATAGTAGTTATGAATGCTTCTTTGGTTGCGCAATCGAGGAGGTGGTGTACTCATATTGTATAAGATTCATGATATTTACCATCATATAGAGGAGTATGGGACAAGATATGTGTGGGAAAGATGTGTATTAGCCCATTTGTACAGGGATATTTATATAGATTCACGCACGAGGAGCATGGGGTGGACTAGGAGCCACCACATTGTTACATGTGTGGGTGTACAAGCATATTATGATACTAAGGCTTACTCGGTGGCCCACGTGGAGAGTGGGCTAGACTTAGTATATTTTTGAGTAGTGTGTGGGTGTTTGGGGTAGAAAGATGGACACCGATACATATATATCTATGTTGGATAGCATGGGTCTAGGGGCCATTATCTAGAGGCCATATTGAGATTATGGAGGATAGCCGAGAGGATGTAGTGGAGCTCCAATGTATTTGTCACACTATGTAGTTAGAGGATATGTTTCCTAGAGTCATGGAACTATTTCAAGGAGAGCACATGTCATGCTAGTTTGGCATAGCTCGGATGTACCCCTAGAGCCTTATATAGGTGACAAATATGAGGAACCAAGGAGGGATGGAGTGAGATCTGGGCTGAGGCGCAACTAGTACTCCCTAGGCCGGGGAGTTAGATGCGGCCATAGGGCTAATACAAGTGGATGATGTGGGTTGTATAGAGGAGTATAACGCATGGTGGGAAGCACACCGATGGGTGATATTATACCTAGTAGTTGTAGATGCGGTGGGGGATGTTGTGGCAACAATGGATGGTAGCGGAGTGTGAGTATACATATATTAGTAATTGTATATTATTACTGATTTGTTTTGAGTTCATCATTTTACATATGAACCAATGTGATGCTTTTGTATGGTTGTAGGGGATGCTTACTAGTCATTAATTGTAGAAATGTCAATCTACACCTTGACGTGGAATGTGCCCACCGATGTGCTCATTAGAGGTGGGATGCTAGAGTGGGTGGATGCCATTACGGTGAGCATGCTCATCTATTTGATCCAGTGGTAATGGAAGTAACTACTTGTATCATGCTATTCAACAAGAGGGATGAGGCATAAGAGGAGATGCATCAAGCTAAGAGAGGCTACTTGTGGAGGTCCCCTATCACAGGATGCGTTTATAAGGTTTGTGGAGTAATCAATTGAGATGAATTTATTACATTAGAAGGTAGAGATATATATAGGGCCGTGACTAGTGGCGTAGATCGAGCAATGAAGCTTCTAGTTCTAGAGCTCATGCTATTATATATAATGATAGTGATGATGATGTATGATATGTATTGATGTAGCGATGTATGAGAGTTTTCCTACCAGTGTTGGAATTTTTGTAACTATGATTTTGATCGATATATATATATATATATATATATATATATACATATATATATGTATATATATATATATATGTATATGTATATATATATATATATACATATATATATATATATATGTATATATATATATGTATACATATATATATATATATATATATATATGTATACATATATATATATATATATATGTATACATATATATATATATATGTATACATATATATATATATATATATGTATACATATATATATATATGTATACATATATATATATATATATATATGTATACATATATATATATACATATATATATATATATATATGTATATATATATATATACATATACATATATATGTATATATATATATACATATATATATGTATATATATATATATATATATCTGTGTGTGGGTGGATGATTGGCATATTTGAGTTGTATGGATGTTTATTGACGTATGCTACTATGATTGATGTTCATATATGAATGTGAGATATTTGATTTACGTAGCGTAAATGATTATGTGATATAGATGATGATGAGTAATGTTGTGACAATTTGATTATATGTATGATTGAAGCTAGATAGTATGTGATGGGAATATATGTATATAGATAAAATAAAGGAATCATCTTAAAATGAAATTTTTGCATGCTTCAGGACTCAAAATTTTTTGGGTATGATTCCATCAGATAGAGAATTTTCTTACCTTTCCAGAAAGGTAAAATTTTCCTCCTAACTCCTTGTAATTTTTGAGTTATGGCTCGGTGGAGTTTTTTGGGGAAATTTTCCCTAGACAGGCCCGCAGCCAATGAGAAGGTGCCACATGGCAGGGTGGAGCGGGACGTCGGGGGAAGTTTAAGTTTTGGCACTTTGGTCAAAAGGGCACAAAGAAAATTTTGGCCAGGGCCCGCGAGAAGAAGGAAGGAAATGTTGGGGGACGGGGCAGAGAGGAGATTTGGGAAATTTTTCCCTTTGGGCTAAAATGCCCAAAGTCAAATTTTAGCCCAAAGGCCCATGGATCATTTTGAAGCCGCCACGTGTCCACCGTAAGTGGGAGGATCGAGGCTGAGGTGGGAAAGTTTTGGTTTTTTTTCCAAAGTGACAAAGGCACAAAGGAAAAAGATGAGGCACATCCCCACCAAGCAACCAGAGTGAACACGTCACACAGGGAGGGGGCGCAGCAGGGGAAATTTTGGGAAATTTTCCCAATGAAAATTTTAAAGGAAAAAGGACAGGTTTTTTGAGCCATGATCCATCAACGAACCAGAGGTGCCACGTGTCTCGGAGTGGTGGAGGCGTGGGATTTTTTGGAAAATTTTCCAAAAGTGCAAAAAGTAAATTTTGACCCCATGGACCCATTTTCAAAATCTGATTTTGCCACCAAGTGTGCCCTAATTTGTGCCTCAAAATTTGTGCCCAAATTTTGCCCTATTTTTTCCCTAAATCTTCAGATGGGCATATCTTTCGATCCAGAGATCGATTTGAACAAAATCAGACTTTTTGGAAAGGTCTCGAGCCCCTCTATGCATTGGAGGAATAAAAACATCATTTTTTTAGGTTTTGATGGAGAAAATGTTAAAAACATCTTTCATGCCTTTAATGCAAACTAGATTGCTTCAAATGAGTTGTTTTTGCTCAAAACCACCATGGTTGCTTTCTCCCACATGCCAAGGATGAAGAATCAACTCATTTTGATGGAGAAAACCCTAAAAATATCTTCTCATGCCATAAATGTGAGATCAGATTGCTTTGAGAGTTGTGTTTCACCAAATTCATCATTTTTTCTCTCCAACACAAAAAAAAAAGCAGGAGCTCGATTTGATGGATTGCAGGCCGATTTGAAAGGGTTAATGGTGGGTGGTTGAGAAAAAGGATCAGATTTTCTTCCTCCTCTATTTTCTCTCTTTTCTTCAGCTATAAATGTAAAGGATGTAATCTATTGTAATGTTGGACATTTTTCTCTTGCAAGCTCTCTTTTCTTCCTTAGCAGGTAGATTTGTAGAGTTTCAAACCTCTCATATAGGCTACAACATATATTTTTTTCCTCCTTTCCATTGTAATGCATTGTATTAAACTTGGGAATGATAATGTATGTTCTGTGATTGATTTTCCAATCCTCTCATGTGTTTATCATTGTCTTCTGATCTTTCATTATATTCTGGCAATCTGTGCATGTTCTTGTGTTACATTCTTATGATCTGTGTTTATTTGCAAAATAGAAGTTCATCACTCCTTTGGTGTATCACCATTTTAGCTTAGTTTTGTTTCCCCTTTTGCATCTTCAACTCTTGTCTCCTTGGAATTTAGAGTAGGAATTAGTATTGAACCTCTACAAATTCATGCATACACCTAAATAGAGGAGTAAGAACCAACTTCAATCTGAGAGTTTTCTCACCTTGCAAGGTCCCACACCTTGGAGAAAACTCAATGTTGTGCAATCACACTAAATGACCCAATTCTAGACTACAGATCTGAAGGTCATTTTGGGGTGTTGTAGATTTGCACTAATAGTTTTGGCATGCCCGTGGGACCTTAGAGGTCTTCATCTTCATTACAACAAAGTTGATGTGTAATTGTTGTAAGTTTCTTGCTTGAAAGAGCCTTGATTTGCACATCTGGTGACTCCAAAAGGATAGAATCAACTGGTTTCAGTAGTCCAAGCTTGAAGATTCATGAGAAGGATCCAAACAAGGTCAAGGACCAAGAGAAGAAGGATTGTCTGAGTATCTACAATTATCCCCAGAAAGAAGAGAAAGGGGAAGAAGGATTCAAAGGTCTCCATCTCCACCAAATAGAACTCTATCAACTCCTCCACCTGGTAGACCTTTCATCCAATCAACAAGGGTTCTCAGGCCAATCATAATGGCACAACCCAATCCTTATGTCAACTTTACTTGGTAGTAGCCCACTTGCTCTCAATCCACAAAACCCAGTTCCAATTGCAGCATTGAAGAACATTCCATACTTTACTGGAGAAAATCAGACCACTGTTGGTGATCATGTCCAAGACATTGCTAATGTTTGTGCAATCCATGAGATTGTTGAGATGGATATTGCTTGTCAAATTGTTGGCATCTTCATTCAAAGGGAAATCCTTGCAATGGTTCAGGAGCCTTGAGGCAGGCTCTATCCACAATTGGAACCAGTTGTGCACAACTCTCCATAACCAATTTGGAGAAAAGGGGACAACTTGTCTCTATTGGAGCAACTGACAACTATCAAGAGAGCTCCCAATGAGTAGCTAATAGACTTCAATTTCAGATTTCAAAGAACATGGGATAGAATCCCATTGGTAGTGAGGCCAACAACTCAAGGTGCTTTCTTATACTTTCTCAAGGCTTTAAATTCTGACATTTCTATGTTGATCCAATCCATGGGAGGTGTAACTCTACCTGCAGCTTACAACATCACCATTAGGGCTGAGAATTGTTTGATCCAAGCTGGTAAACTTGCACCTAGGCCTCCTATGCCCTTATATCCAGAGTTGGGAAGCCCAAGTACTAGTCAAACACCTACTTTAGCTCCTATTCCCACTCCTAGAAACTAGAGTTCAAATGAAACTTCTACTTCATCCTCTAGTGCCTCAAATGAGCTCCAAGAAGTTATGAAACAATTGCAAAATTTGGGCAATGAGCTGGTTACACTCAAGAGACAAAGAAGCTCAAAGTTTTAGGCCTTCTTATCAGCCTCAAACTCAACCTAATAGACAACCATATCAGCCTAATAGGCCACCCAACCTAGCTACAAATCAAAATCAAGTAAGGCCTCCTACCAATAGACCATTTCAGCCCTATAACCCCAATGTTGCATCTACCTCTAAAGCCTTAGTGCCAGTGCAAAATAATATAGCTCAAGAGTATGACTGGTGTTTCCCATGCAATGAACCTCACAACCAATCTATGTGCTTCAATGGTGCTTTGAACCAAGCTTTGATGGTGACAAAAACTAGTGTGAGAGTGAAGCAAGTGGAGAAACAAACCAACAACAAGGGACATCTCAACAAGATACAACTCCAAATGAGACTACACTTGTGAATTGGTAGGCTAAAGATTTTTGTGGTGTGAATCAAACACCTTCTCAGAGTGTAGCAGCTAACACATGGTCAAAGAAGAGGAATATTGGTGAAGGGAAGTCATCAGGTCCAAGTGATTCACAACCTTCCATCACTCCACAAGGTGTTGGCAAGAAAAATGCAGTTCCAAATGTGCAAGGACAGCCCAAGCCACCTTCTAGACCAGCTCAAATGCCAGCTGTTGTAGCCCATGTACAAGAAAAGAATGTGTAGACTAAAGGGCAGAAAAGAGATGGTTCATCCCCATTTAACATCATTGAACAAATGAAGAAGACCAATGTGAACATATCTATGTGGGAGTCACTATCCATCCCAGGACAAAGGGATCTATTACAAGCTGCCATGAAGAATTGGTCAACCTCAAATCAGCTAGCTCATATGCAAGAGAAGGTACTCACAAATGCCACTCATCCTAAGGGAAATCATGGAGGACAACAAGGTAAAAATTTGAAGCCCCCTCCATTCTATGTTTCATTGATCATTGGGGATAAACTAGTACATAATTGTATGATTGATTCTGGGGCAAGTAGTTCCATGATGCCCAAGCAAATAGCTGATCATCTGGGCCTTCAATATGAAGTCATATCCAAGGGGGTGGTGCAATTAGATGGGACAACAATAACAATAATTGGGGTAATTAAATATTTGAGCCTTACTTTGCATGCATGCCCCAATGTCACTATTTTGCAAGATGTGTCAGTGATAGATTTTCCACCACTCTTTTCCTTATGTTTGTCAAGGGATTTCACAGCTAGAATTGAGGCTACCTATCTACTGATTGGTCACACATGTTTTAGGACAAGGTATGGAGCCAAGGCCACAATCAGGTCCAAACCTATTGCAAACTTTCACATAGAGCCTCATACTCCAAGCCCAATCAATGCCAACTATTCAACATTTGATCAAGAGGATTATCCAAGCACACATGAAGCTGACACCAAAGTTGGAAACATTCCAGATTTGACTCTTGATGAATGGGCAAGCAAGGTACATGCTTTTGATCCCTACAAGGAAATGGAGGAATCTGAACTAGGAGTCTATTACATGCATGAAGAAAATCAACCTCTTCCTAGCATCACCAAGCCAGACCATAGAGATGACAATGAGGTATGGTAGTTGTTCTTTGATGGATCAAGAAGTAGACAAGGTGTAGGAGGAGGAGCTATGCTTGTTTCACCTCAAGGCATTAAGTATTATTCAACTTTTAGATTTCAGTTTGCATGTTCTAACAACACTTGAATATGAAGCTTTGATACATGGATTGCATTGGTCAAGGAAGAGAGGCATCAAAAACTTACAAGTCTTTGGTGATAGTGAGCTGATTGTTAATCAAGTTAAAGGACAACATGCTGCCAAGAATGACTTTCAAAAGTTATAGGAATAGGGTGTGGGATCTCATTGAGGATTTTGAGGGTTTTGGCATCAACTCCATCCCTAGGAAAGAGAACCAAGCTGTTGATAGGCTTGCAGCAGTTGGAGCAACTTTTGATGTTGTGGAGAGTATCAAAAGAGATAAAATGCAGCCAAACATCCATGTGATTGTGAGGCCATCAGTGCCAGAAAATAATGCAAGTTGGCAAGTGTTTGAGAGTGACCAACAAATCATCAATTTCTTGCAAGAGGAAGCTGAGTTCTCAACCAAAAATCAGGAAAAGTTGGGACAACAATATGGTGATCAAGTGGTACAGAACCAAACCAAAAACTACCAAAAGGACTTGTGACTTTAGAGTCTATCTTCAATCCTAATGATCAATTTAGGAAGGAGAAAGAAAACATCCAAGTCAAGGGAGAGGATTCAGAGCCCATCTCAGTTGGAGAAGGCAAGTCACTTCAAATTGGTAAAGTGGCAACCGAGCAAATATATGAATTCATGCAACTTTTCCAAGAGTTCCCGGATGTATTTTCTTGGAGCTATGAAGACTTGAGAGGTTTCAATCCCAAGCTAGCTCAACACACAATTGAACTAGATCCAAGTGCTAAGCCCATCAGGAAAAAATAAAGACCGGTCAATCCACACATTGAGCCTCTCATGAAGAAGGAATTGAATAAGTTAATAGAAGCAAGTATCATATTCCCCATCAAGCATTCAAGCTGGGTTGCAAACTTGGTTCCAGTTAGAAAGAAGAGTGGGAAATCAGGTTGTGTGTAGACTTTAGAGATTTGAATAGATCATCCCTCAAGGATCACTACCCACTTCCTTCTATGGAGCAGATTTTGCAAGTTGTTGTTGGCTCTGAGAGGTTTTCATTGCTAGATGGTTATTCAGGGTATAATCAGATCATGGTAAAGGAAGATGATCAGTTCAAAACAGCCTTCACCACCAAATGGGGAACCTATGCATATAGAAAAATGCCATTTGGGTTGTCTAACACTGAGCTACTTTCCAAAGGGAAATGGATATGGCATTCAAGGGATTGATCAACAAAATAGTGCTTGATATACCTAGATGATATTACTTGTATTTTCTAAAAGTGTAGCAAACCATCTCTTTCATTTGAGACAAGTGTTCCAAAGATGTAGAAGATTTGGGGTATCCTTGAATCCCAAAAAATGCATATTCCTAGCTCATGAAGGCAAGCTCCTAGGCCACATTGTTTCCAAAGAAGGGTTAGCAATTGATCCAGAAAGGGTTGAAGCAATAAGAGCACTACCATTTCCAAGTCATAAGAAGGCTCTTCAAAGTTTCTTGGGAAGAATCAATTTTGTTCGAAGGTTTGTTCCAAACTTTGCAGCCCTTGTCAAGCCAATAACTATGATGTTGAAGAAAAGTATGGCTTTCAAATGGATAGCTGAAGGTAAGGAAAGTTTTGAGGCAATCAAAGAAGCTATCTCATGGGCTCCAACTCTCATTAACCCAGATTTCTCCAAAGACTTCATCCTTTATGCATTTGGTGGTGGTGATACAATTTCTGTCAATTTTAGTACAAAGAAATGAAAGAAAATGCAGAGCAGCCAATTGCCTTCTTTAGCCAAAGCTTGGAGGACTATGAAGTAAGGTATTCCTTCATTGAGAAGCATGTTCTTGTAGTGATTAGGAGCTTGAAGAAATTTAAGCATCTAGTTTCAAACAACAAGGTTCAACTGCTGGTTTCTCATGTGGGAGTTAAAGACTTCCTCCTCAACAAAGATCTAAATGAAAAATGTGCAGGGTGGATTACTCATGTCATGGAGTATGACATTGAGATCAAAGTCACCAAGCTGGTCTGAGGAAAGGGATTGTGTGAGAAATTGGCCTTGAGTCAACCAATTGAAGCAAGCAAAGAGAAGAATGTTGTTTTGATGTTGCAGGACAACCAAGAACAAAGAGATGTTCAAGAAGAAAATGGTGGTGTGCTCACTCCTTGCTGGACCCAAGACATAATGCACTTCTTACAAATAGGCCTATGCCCTCCAGAGATGAACAAAGCCAAAAGAAGACACTTCAGATTGCAGGCTATTCCATATGCACTTGTTGATGGTGTCTTGTTCAAAAAGATATCAATGGAGTGTTGTTGAGGTGCATTGGGACAAATCAGATTGAGAAAATGTTAGAAGAGTTCCATAATGGATCAGTTGGGGTCACTTTTTCCAAGAGTGACAACTCTCAAGATCATGAAGGCTGGTTATTATTGGCCCAAAGTGTTTAGTGATTGTTATGCATGGATCAAGAGGTGCAAGAATTGTGCATTCTTCACAGGAAAGAGAGGTTAGCAACACTTCCATTGCACCCAATCTCAGTTGACCAGCCATTCATGCAATGGGGTTTGGACTTCATTGGAGTCATTAATCCAAACTCAAACCAAGGGCACAAATGGATTCTAACAACAACAGACTACTACTTCACCAAATGGACTGAGGTGGTGGCACTCAAAGAGGCAAATGAATCCAACATTCTAGACTTCTATGAGGGGATAACAACCAGATTTGGTATACCTACCACTATAATATCAGATAATGCATTGGCATTCATAGGATCAAAGGTCACTAAATGGGCTATTAGAAATGGGATCTATTTGAGCACTTCATCAAATTATTACCCTCAAGGTAATGGCCAAGCTGAGTCCACAAACAAGAATCTATTAAGGATCATCAAGAGGACTCTTGATGAAAATCAGAGGACTTGGCACACTAAGCTCAAATCAGCTCTATGGGCTGATAGGATAACTCCCAAGAGATCCACAGTAACTCTCCATTCAGACTTGTTTATGGGAAGAGAGCGTCTTGCCTATGTCACTTGAGTTGCCAACATTGGAACTCATGAAGCAATTGGAATTGTTGGAGTTTGAGCCCATGGAGGTTAGATATGCAGAATTGATGGAACTCCAAGAAATCAGAGAGCATGCAGCCCAAACAATGGAAAAGGACCAAGCATTGATCAAGAGAAGCTTTGATAAGAAAGCTAAGGCTAGAACTTTCCAAGTTGGAGATTTAGTGTTGAAATGGGATGCAGACCGAGCAAAGCCAGGAAGGCATTCAAAATTTGATGCCATTTGGAGTGGCCCCTACATGGTCACAAAATGCAAAAACAACAATGCCTTCCAATTGTCTACATTGGATGGTGAGGAACTATAGATTCCAGTTAATGGAATCCATCTAAAGCATTGCTACTAGAAGGGAAACTTCTCACCTTGTACATATTAGCTTAGATTTTTCATTCCTCCAAGTGCTTATGCACATTGTTTTTTTGTAGCTTAGATTTACATTTCCCTAAGTGCTTTGGCACAGGTTTTTTGCCCCAAGGATGCATCTTTTGCAGATCATGTTCCAGGTCAAAGTGATTTTTCTACTCTCACAATCTTCATCTAGAGATTTTCTAATGAATTGAGAGTAACAAGTAGTTAAGTTCATGACTCCATTGCCCAATGGATTGCTTTAAGCAGCTGGTCACTTCATCCAAGCAGGAGATGACCCCTCTGAGTCACCAAAATTGTTATCCAAAATAAGCCCATGCTTATTTTTGGCTAACTCCTCCTCCTTTCCTTTCTTTGGTACTTAAAATGAAATTTTTGCATGCTTTAGGACTCAAAATTTTTTGGGTATGATTCCATCAGATAGAAAATTTTCTTACCTTTCCAGAAAGGTAAAATTTTCCTCCTAACTCCTTGTAATTTTTGAGTTATGGCTCGAGTGGAGTTTTTTGGGGAAATTTTCCTAGACAGCCCATGCGCCAATGAGAAGGTGCCACGTGGTAGGGCGGAGCGGCGGATGTGGGGGAAGTTTAAGTTTTTTGGCACTTTGGTCAAAGGGCGCAAAGGAAAATTTTGGCCCACGCCCGACGAAGGAAGGAAATGGGTTGGCAGCGGGGCCCATGAGGGAGAAAACTGGGAAATTTAGCCCTTTGGGGGTTAAATGCCCAAAGTCAAATTTTGCCCAAGGCCCATGGATCATTTTTTGAAGCCACCACGTGTCCCTATTTGTGGTGGGAATCGGAGGCATGGAGGAATTTTTGTTTTTTTCCAAAACCAAAAAGGGCACAAAGAAAAAATGAGGCGCATCCCCACCAAGCAACCAAGAGAGCACCATGCACATGTCCAGTCACCGGAGAGAGGGGGCAGTGAGGTAAATTTTGGGAAATTTTCCCAATGAAAATTTAAAAGGAAAAGGACAGGTTTGAGCCCATGATTCCATCAACGAACCAAGGAGGTGCCACGTGTCTCGGAGGGCGGAGGGCATGGGATTTTTTGGAAAATTTTCCAAAAGTGCAAAAAGTAAATTTTGACCCCATGGACCCATTTTCAAAATCTGATTTTTCCGCCAAGTGTGCCCTAATTCATGCCTCAAAATTTGTGCCCAAATTTTTGCCCTATTTTTTCCCTAAATCTTCAGATGGGCATATCTTTCGATCCAGAGATCAGATTTGAACAAAATCAGACTTTTTGGAAAGGTCTCAAGCCCCTCTATGCATTGAGGAATAAAAACATCATTTTTTGTAGGTTTTGATGGAGAAAATGTTAAAAATCTTTCATGCCTTTAATGCAAACTAGATTGCTTCAAATGAGTTGTTTTTGCTCAAATCCACCATGGTTGCTTTCTCCCACATGCCAAGGATGAAGAATCAACTCGTTTTGATGGAGGAAAACCCTAAAATGTCTTCTCACACCATAAATGTGAGATCAGATTGCTTTGAGAGCTGTGTTTCACCAAATTCATCATTTTTTCTCTCAACACGCAAAACAGAAAGCAAGAGGAGGTCGATTTGATGGATTGTAGGCATGATTTGAAAGGATTAATGGTGGGTGGTTGAGAAAAAGGATCAGATTTTTCTTCCTCTGTTTTCCCTCTCTTTTCTTCAGCTATAAATGTAAAGGATGTAATCTATTGTAATGTTGGACATTTTTCTCTTGCAAGCTCTCTTTTCTTCCTTAGCAGGTAGATTTGTAGAGTTTCAGACCTCTCATACAGGCTGCAACACATATTTTTTCCTCCTTTCCATTGTAATGCATTGTATTAAACTTGGGAATGATAATGTATGTTCTGATTGATTTTCCAATCCTCTCATGTGTTTATCATTGTCTTCTGATCTTTCATTATATTCTTGGCAATCTGTGCATGTTTTGTGCTACATTCTTATGATCTGTGTTTATTTGCAAAACAAAGTTCATCACTCCTTTGGTGTATCACCATTTTAGCTTAGTTTTGTTTCCCCTTTCTTGCATCTTCAACTCTGTCTCCTTGGAATTTAGAGTAGGAATTAGTATTGAACCTCTACAAATTCATGCATACACCTAAACAGAGGAGTAAGAACCAACTTCAATCTGGAGAGTTTTCTCACCTTGCAAGGTCCCACACCTTGGAGAAAACTCAATGTTGTGCAATCACACTAAATGACCCATGAAGGGCACAACATGACCATTATCATGATGGCCATTGATATGATGATAGTTGTAATAAGGTTGATCGAATTTCCATTACAAGCGATGTGGTGGATGATGTTGATTATAAGGTAAGCAAATCAAGCACTTATTAAGTAAATCATGCGCAACACGTCACGAGGCTTAGTGTTATGGGAAAGTGTAATGGCTCCCGTGGAGGAGATGGAGAAGTCTTAGGTAGAGACTGACATGGTGGAGGAGATGAAGGACACTTATGTGATGGAGAAGACTGAATTTTCTTGCAAGGTGGAGGAGATGGAGACCTAGGAGGACGCCAAACAAATGGAAGAGGAGAATAACTAGATGATGCAACATTAGAAAAAAATAGGAGGAGGATATATGACATGTGTAGCAATGAGATCTTGTTCTAAATCAATGAATTTATAGCATAAGAGTGTGAATGATTCACATGTATCATATTGCAAGTGTTTCTTTAAAGAAGGAATCAAGCCATGACAAAAGATGAATTAATTTTCTAAATCAACAGGTTAAAATACTAATTGATGCATGCAAGCATTAAAACACAAAATGCAATCAATAATAGGTTTTGTCTTACCTTGATGTAAGCCAAGTAGGTGTTCATGTGTGACTCGAGGGCCATTGTTAAGTATAAAGTGTTGAAGGAAGGCCTCTTCCATCTCATAATAGGTACTAATAGATCCAAAGGGTAAATGCATGTACCATTGAAGAACGTCATCAATAAGACCATGATGGAAAGATTTTAGCAATAATATATCATTGGATTATGAAGCCATAACTAGATGATAATGCTTGAGAAGTAAATATGGATTGCCAATACCTCAAAGCATGAAAATGTAGGCATAATGAAATCCTTAGGAATTATGAATTATTAATATTTTTAGGAATATGATTTCCATGTAAATAATTATTAATGATATAAGCATAGTGATCCTTTCTTTAAAGTGTGAGATATTATACCTTAGATCAGAATTGGCCAACAACATGCGCCATGAGTGATAAGATGTCATGTGAAGGAATGGTATAAGGTGTGAATGATGTATTGAGTAGTTGAAGCTTGCCATTATGAGTGATCATAGGGATGTCAATAGAAAAATTGGAAGATGTCAATGCTAAGGGCACACTTGATCTAGGTTCCGAAGAAGTAATAGGTGGTGATGAACATGGAGTGTTGATAGAGATAGTTGGAATAACATTGGAAGAGTTATAAGGAGATGAAGTATGTTGGTTGATACTTTTTCACAAACAAAATATGAGGTTCAAACATAGTACACGGGATTAAATCCCTCCTCAAATGAAGGGGAGGACCCTCTTTATTACTAATCTAAAATGCAACAAAGATATATACAATATTCATACTAATCTAAGCACTAAGGTTGGGATCTCATCCCATATATTTTTGGAAATATGCATGAATAAAAGGATAGATAAGAAACAAAATAAATTTATAGAAGTAGAAACAAAGGAATAAGCAAAGAACGTTATTTTTCTTAAGCAAACACAGATCAAAAGATAATCACACACGATTTAGATTGTAATAAATTGTAAAATATTTGATAGACAATATATGCCAAACAAAGAATAATTTAAAGCATTGAACATAAGAACAATACCTCAAATACTAAATATATCCTCACAACACAAAGTTTGTAATAAACTATCTTTTATATTCTTCGATGATTAAAGGAAAACACAAAGTCTTTCTCTTTTCTCAACCTTGCTTCAATGTCACATCAAAATTTTCCAACCCTTAAGAATGCCAAAGCATTTCTCATTTATAGAAAAGAGAAGGAGAGAAAATAGGAAGCAGTTCAACAACATACTAAAAATAGTAAATAATAATAATGAGTCCATTTTGATTGGTTCTCATGTAGGAGACCAAGTCAAACCTTCCAAGTTCAAAGTATGTCGAAATGATAATGAAAAAGACATGCCAAATTGAAAATAAGAATGTCATGACAAGTTCATTATTCAGACTTGTCTTCTTCATCACCCTGCTCAGCTTGTTTGGCACGAAATTCCTAGAATTTCTGAATTATCCCTTGTGCCTCCTCTTCATCTGGTCCACAAGAGTACTCATTCAACACCTCACAAGTCTCCTATGTATTGCTAACAATCCCAGAATCCGTTGGAACTTCTTGTTGAACTTGGCCAATGCACTTAAAACACCTTCACAATGGATTAGTTTGTCAATAGTTATCATGTCAAACTTTTCACCTACTGTAGACTCCTTTTCAACCAATTCCTGAAACACCTTATACAAATCATCAGTTGAAAAAATATTCATGCTATCATCCATAATCTTTGTGAAGATTTTTGATAACTCTTCATCAATATCATTAGTAGCGTCAAACAATTGATCTCTTGATTCTCTTAATTTACTGCAAGCTTCATTGAGGATCTTGAATCTGAACTCAATAGATTTTCAAAATTGAAAGTGCTTGTCAACATTTGGAACTACTCCCTCCCTAACCAAAGTTTCCAAAGGAACCTTTTTAAGGGAACTGAGGGCTTCTAGAGTTAACTCCAAGGTACCAATTTCATCAGAGATCTATTTGTGCAAATCAAAGCAACACCCCCGGATGTTGATCGATTTCTAGTTTGACACTTTGGACATCCAAAGTGTGATTGCGAGAACATTGAATCTTTTCCCCAAGTGTGGGACTTGTAAAAATGGGAAAAGAATCTCCAATTTAGAGGTTGGTTCTCAAATCCTCCCGATCAAGTGTATTACTTGCAAGTGGTAGAGGTTTTAAATTCAATATCCTACTCTAAATTCCAAGGGATGGAGATAGAGAATGTAGAAGAACTAAAACTAATACTAATAAGGTAATGCACCAAAGGAGTGGTGAGTATTTTTACTTACGCAAATTGACACAGATCATAGAAATACAACAAAGCATCATGCAAAAACTGATAAAATGTAATGAAAGGTTAGAAATGAAGTAAACAACACAAACAAGAGGATTGAAACTCATTCACGAGAGCTTGCATTGTCGTTTCCAATAAAAAATACATGCATTACAACATCGAGAGAGGTAAAAACATATTACAGTCTTGGAAGAGGTCTGATATTCCACAAAATCACTTTTCAAGGTGAAAGAGAGAGCCTGCGCAAAAACATAAAAATGTCCAACCCCACAAAAATGAGCCAAAACTCTGCTTTTCAATGCAAAAATGAGCTCAGGAGAGAGAAAAAGCATTGGAAAATGTGAGAGGAGCTTCAACCACCAACCAAAATGCAATAAAATAGCATGGGCATCCTTACAAGTCCATTCCCTGACATTTTTCACCATACTGGGAGAGAATGCGAGCCATTCTTCATTAAAAATGGTGGTTGAAACGTCATTTCTGTTGATTATCACGTGCCATAGGTTTTTTCAATTTTATCTCTCCAAAATCCATAAAAATACAAAATTGAGCCTAGAATCATGTAGATAATTTCACTAGCTTTCCGTTGATATAAAGAATGTGAAAACCGAGCTCTGGATCAAAATTTATGATCGTTTGAAAATTTAGGGCAAAACAGGGCCAAAACGGGTTGGCGGGCCAAAAATTTGAAATTTTCCCAACTTTTGCATTTGGGAAAATTTCCCCAAAAATCTCCGTGCCCCACCAATTCGGTGCCATGTGGCACATTTTGATTGGATGTGGGCCTTCTGCGCTTCATTTTCCCTGTTTTGGCTATTGGAAAATTTTCCAAAAATTCTTCTTTTCGGCCCAGTCCAATGACCGAGGACACGTGGCATGATATGATTCACCGCGGGCATCTTCTCTTAAATTTTCCATCATTGTTGACCATTTTCCTAAGTTGGACACATGGCAGAACCCTATTGGACGCGGCTTTTCCTTTTGATTTTTCCTACGCCTTCTGTCTTGTATTTTTGCACGCACCTTGGACACATGGCAAGATCCCATTGGCTCGCGTTTAGGGGTAGACTTTTCCTTTCAATATTTTCTTCGATTTTGCTTGGAAAAAATATCCCAATTTCTCCCCTGCACTCCAACCGGTTAAAGACACGTGGTGGGTTCCCCGATTCATCACGGACTCAAGGGGCTAACATTTCTCCTTTGCTCTAACCTTTGGGAAATTTTCCCACTTCTCCCTGCCAGCTCTGTCACTCCCGCGCCGCCCGGACACATGGCATGATCTTACCGCTGCAGTCCTTCTAGGCTGAAAATTCCTCTTTTCCTCTTGTAAAAACACTTCACCAAATTTTCAATTTTACCTCCACCCTCCGCCACTCCTTTCTCTCAGAGACACATGGCACAATGTGATTGGATGCGTCCTCACAGCGTTGAAAATTTTGCTTGTATTAGCCCTTAGGAATTTTTCTAATTTCTCCCGCCTGACACACGTGGCAACATCCAATTCATCGACGGGCCTTCGGGGAGAAAAATATTTTTGAAAACTTGCCGAACAATTGGTAAAATTCCAAGTTTACCTCCTCCTTCCGCCCTCTCGAGGACACGTGGCCTCATCTTATCAAGCTCGTGGCTTTTGAGGAAAATTTCCCACAAAATCTTGCCAAGCCATAACTTCAAAAATACATGGAGTTAGGAGGAAAACTTTACCTTTCCGGAAAGTTGAGAAAATCTTTATCCAATGGTGCCATTTCCAAGGTCTTGAGTCGAAAAGTAAAAAATTATGACTGAGGCACAAGAGAGGGAAGAATGAAGGAGTTAGCCACAAAATGAGCAAGGGGCTCATTTTGGATAACAAGTTCATCATTTAACTTTTCAACCTCCTTCCTGACATCCTCCAAAGAATTGAAAACATTCACCGTATCATCAAGAATCTTCTTTCCTTGAACAAGAAGTCACTGAATCCATTCATTGACAACCCTACCCTTTTCATTGAACTTTTCCATTCTAGTAATGCGATGAGAAATAAAATAGAATGGGGGTGAGTGTAGTAGGTGTTATCTGCTTGCTTGTATTGAGAGGGATTGGAGAGTTTGAGAAAAACTTCCATCAACTATTCAACCTTTTCCTTTAATTCATCTCTTGAT
>CM031234.1:1037125846-1037223242 GCA_018340775.1 Taxus wallichiana var. yunnanensis
CATTGTAATATTGCTATACCATGGATAAATTTATCTGCGATATTGAAAATGCTAGACGAGGAAGGAATCGGCACGAAAATAAAAAGATCGCTGTAGCTCTTTAGGATAATTGAGGAAACTACCTTGAGAAAAGCATATGATGTACTACAAATGATAAAACACTATAAAAATTCCAAGTTAAGGTGTACTTATATCCCCCAAAATTGGTCAAGGATTTGAAATAACTCATCATTTCGCATATAATAAATGGGTCATATCATTGAAATCCATAGATAAATGGAAGCTTACATGAATATCTATTTAGGAAAGAGGTTCAAATATTTTTTGAAGGGGCTCTAGAGTGGGTAACTTTTTTAGTGTGGGGTGATGTTTATCCTAAAATTTTGTATAAAACATTACATATATAATTTTGGAAAATTCCTTTGGACATATTTTTTGTGAGTGCAACATTTTGAATCTTTTGAAATGATTCCATGTATGCCTATGATAGAGCGTAAAGATAAGTCTACACATGAAAGAATATAAGATAAGGAAAAAAATAGGTGGGTATGTAAGACATCTGAAAAGAACATGCAAAGTTTAGGAAGCAACATGAAGGATAAGATGAATAATGTAAAGGTATCTCGGGAGTCAACTAGATTTTATTAAAAATTAGAGTATGTTCTAATAAGAAATGTAAGCATTGAAAGCAAGAGAGGTAGGAAATATACTCGATTAAGTATCGCTTTGACTTCCCCAAGGATGATAAATATAAAATTTTCAAACCAAAAAAGACTCCTCATGGGAGAACATATAAGGCTTCCATGAAAATATAAATTAGAATATAAAGTGAAATGTGCCATACATGCCATCTCAATGTAATAGTTAACTAATATTTATATAACTCATTTATGCTAATTATATATCTTGTTCAACTAATAAAGGGAAATTCCCTGTTAGTATATATACCCCCTCGAGGGATAATTGTAAACACATTGAGATAAATATACAAAGATAAAAAGAGACAAATAGAGAGAAAGAGAGAGTTTGTATTAGATAAATGTTAGAGTTATGGTTATTTTAACACAAATAAAGGGAAATATCATTTGGAATTTTTTATTATTGGTAAAAGGTTTTGGAGGGACCTTACCCAGAGTTACAATCGAGGCTCATTAGCCAAGATAAACAGAGTAAAGCAAAGGTGGTTTTTTGATCCATGGGGGCCACACCCCAACCAAAAGGAAAGAAACAAGAAAAAACAAAGGCAAAATATATGCAAACAAAGAGCCCAACAACGAACCAAAAACAACAAAACAATAGCTAAAAAACAACACCAAGACAATTGCATCAAAAATAAAGAGACAACAACACTAACCAACTGATTTATTGAAAACTTTGTTAAGCGACCACGAGAGCTTGATAGAGCCGGGGGTAATGAAAATAGTGGGGTCCAAGTTTGTGGCTTTAAAATTTTTAGTAATCCTCCTATTCTTTCAATGCCGAGGCCAATATGCCACATTGGATTCATAAATATGGAGAATGTGTACTTGCATGAGGTCTAGAGTGGCACTATACATGGCCACATAGTTGCTATTTTTTCCTCCAGAGCTTTCATCTTGGAATCCATGGTGGAAATTTCCTCTTTAGGCTTTAGTGATGGAATCTTGTGTCTTGTTCAACAACATATTTTAGTAGAAATTCCACATTGTCCAAAAGGGTTTTCACAATCTCAGCTTGCAAGTTGAATTTATTTTCCAAAATAGGGTCATCTTCCATGGTAGGGACGAATTTGAGAGGATGTCTTCCCACTAATATTTCTTTGTCCTTTTGGCAGCACTCCATATTTCCTTACCTTTCCCTCTTCTTATGCTATGCAAGATCCTTTTAGAGGGTGGTTCCAAGACAACATCATGGTACATGGGGTTTTAGAGTGAATGTGGGTTTACTTGGGAAGGGGAGATATCACAACGAGGGAAGAGGGTCAATGGCCCACTACATTTTGAGAAATGCAATCATTGATGAGGTAAATGACACCTTGGTGGAGAGGAACAATCCTCTTGTGACCTGAACTTTCAAAATAGTCTTTGGAGTTACCATGTCATTTTTGGCGAATAAGTATTTGTGTCTTGTTAATGCTTAATATTTACATTCTAATGTTCTTGGTTTTATTCTTTTGTTATGTGAACACTTACATATCGATGCCAAACATGATGGAGACTAGAATTGTGCCTCACATGAGTGTGTTTGAGATTTTTTTATCAGGGATAGAGCCAACATGAGGTAATGTTCTTACTCTTGGTACATTATATTTCTAAGTGTATGCACATGTCACTAGTTGGTAAGGCGGTTAAACTAGAAGAGAAACATATACGATATAGTATACCACCTATGATGGTGAAATGAGATGATTTTTGGATGAAGGATTTATGTTGGGAGTGAGTTAAATTAGGTGGTAAGGTATTTTCATGGATATAGTTATATATACCTTGGTACTAAGGTGAATTGGGTCCAAAAATTTCACATACCATCTATTTTTTCGGGACATCATAGGTAGGGACCATGATTCTTTTAAACAAGAACTCTTCAATCGCTATGTTTCATGAGGCATCATAAGCAAGGATCTAATAGTGGTCATAACATTTACTAATTTTTACTTTCACAATGGAACCCTTCATTCAAATTGGATGTCTTGAAAGTATGGCTTAAAGCTATCAACCATTCATTTATAAAGGATAAAATTATCATCCATAATTTGATATTCATTGTTAACTTGCTTTATGACCAATTGAGAATCACTTGTAGAGTCGAGATACCTGAATATTCCATTTAATGGAAATTTAGGAGACCAGATATGAGAGATTCATACTCAACGATGTTATCAAAGTGCAAGGGAAGCCAATAAAAATATTTATGGATCAATTCTCCTTACTGAATGATGAAAATGATTCTACCCTTAGGTCATTATGAGTGAAAGATTAGTCAAAATAAAGCTTCCATATTAATATTCATGATTGATTCATCTTGGAAAACAATGGTTAATGGTTAGTTTTTTGAAATGTAGGAGCCTCTACTAAGCTGATCTATGAGCACATGTCCTTTGATATATTTTTGATTAACATATTCAATATAAAATTCACTAAAAACATGATAATGTATTCCATTCTACCTACTATAGGTTTTTAGGATAAGATAAGCTTGAGTGGATCAACATTGGCTATTACTTTGGTCTTGTCATTTAATATGTAATGCTATAATTTTTGTAATCGAACATCACATCCAAATATGCTCGTTTAATTGAAGTATAGTTGAATTAATAGGATACCAAGGTGTGAATGAGATATAATAGATAACTCATTCTTTCTTTCTCATCATGTTACACCATAAAATATCTTAATGTGTATTAAGTTTATGATATATATATATATAGATATATATATAAGATTAATGGTTCTCAAACCGTAGGTAGAAAAATGCTTGGTAGATGGTGTAAACACCTATTTCTAGCTACACCCCTCACACCCTCATTTAAAAATCCATAAACCTATCTCATTACCCTAAACCATCACCCCACCCCCATGAAATCATGTTTTACCCCACCGTAAAAACCTATTTACCTATCCTAAACCTCCCTAACCACCCTTAGCCTATCTAAACCCATTTTTACCCTTACCACCCAACCTCTTAACCTCCCAAAAACCTCCCCAACCATTTACAATCAAATAAAAACCCAAAAAACCCTATTTGGAAGTGGTTGAAACCACTTCTAAGCAGGTTTCTCCACTTTTCTCGGATTGCTAATGATTCTAACAAAACCACTAGCGATTATAAATAGATCAAAAAAACCTCTACGAAATGGATCTTGACTCATCCTTAGCAAAGCTCTATTACGTTGAAGACCAAAAACACCACCACTAATTATCAGAATCTTGACAATTTCATCACATCAATTCAGCCTTTGGAGCATCCACAAATATTTGTAAGGATTCCTTAGCTCTATACACTTGTTTACATAGTCAAAGGTAAGTATCTTCTATCATTTGCATTATCAAGTCCTTTAAACATCATCTATTATTCAAACTTAACCTTTTTCTTAATCATTCTACATTCAATTTGCATTCTATTAAAAAATTCATCTTTTAACAATAATCACTTGGTGATTCTATCACGAATAGCCAATGATTCTACTAGATTATCTCAACAATTTTTATCATTTTATCATTTTAATTACATCCACATACTTTCAATCATTTTATCACTCATTTCTTTCTTATTTGTTTGTTTTCAAGATGTATCTCTCTATAGATGACATTTCAGTGAATCATATCCCATAACCATCATTTATGACCTCTTGATTGTATAACAACCCTTTGTTTAGGAATAATTTGATATCGCACATGAACTTAGCTTTTGCACCATCGCCTTGACACCAAAAATTGAAGGCATAAAAGACCAACTTTCGAAAATCATACAAGAAGAACATGACGTTGCTTGCGAATAGTTCCCGGTTCCAATACTTCCAAGAGTTCAAGATTGCTTTGTAGCCCTCGCTTGTCCGACTATCACGCATAACAAGATATCTCTATCCCCTCGGAATTATAATCATTCATTGTATTGTCAAATATCATTTTATCATCATTATCACTTAATTGCAAAATGAGTTGACACCCTTCGAGAAATCCTATTGGTTTAGGGATTGGAATTTACCGAGAGAATCACCAAATATCTATCTAATATCTATCTTGTTTAGCTATATGTGTATGCAGGTTCTCTCATCCACTAGAAGGAGGAGTCTCTTGCATATTTAACATCCATTCATCATGATATTGTATTGTTGATGTAGGTATTGTTAAACCATGTTGTCTTTTGAGTTTTTGGTGTTTCTCACTATATTAAACAAATCAAAAACCACCATGAATAGATGGAGGAGATACTTATTTAGAGCTTCAAAGGCTTATTAAAAATCCTAATTACGGTGAAATGTTGTCCCTTTTTAAGTAAATGAGTGAACAATTGGCACTTATTAGCTAGTCAAGAGATAAAAGCCCGATAGATAGCTTGCATTTTATCTTTTAGACATTTGGAATTGCTAGATATTTCAGGAGAGATTTAAGTAATAGCTTAGAATTTGGCTGGATTGACTTTAATACCTCATAGATATACAATGAAACCCGATAATTTACCTGGTGACCCGGAAAACACACCTATTTGGATTAAGGTAGACTTTGTGCTTTCTTCTTTATCAAAGATCCTTATTAGTAATCGAAAGATGATTAACTTGTGTATTATATTTTCCTAATATTTCATCAAAATAATATTAAACGATGTCATTCATAATGTCATGGAATATCAGGTCTGCATCATTGATCTTTGATAAGTGGATCATGTGTTTTTTTGAGTCCATATGACATTACTTGATAATAGAATGTTCCCATGAGTTGGTAAATGTGGTGTTATGTTGATCCTCATGTGTGATTATGGTATGATTATATCTAGAAAATCCATCCATGAGTGGTAAAATATCATTTCCAATAATGTATTCCATGATCATGTTGATGTTTAGAAGGGGAAAATCATCTTTTGGACATTATTTGTTAATATCCCTAAAGTTAATGTAAATATGAATATAGCCATCATGATTACTAACATGTACAATGTTAAATATCTAGTCTAAGTAGTCAATAGTGAGGATGAAGCTTGCATCCTAAAGCTTATGTAGTTCTTATTTGACTACATTATCCAAGTTGATATAGAGAACTCCTTTTTGTATCTAGGAAGGACTACTTATAAATGCAAAAAAAGACCACAAAAGAGTATTAAATAGCATATGAAAGTGGACTTCCTAGCGTATGCTAGATCTAGGAAGCATGGTGCTTCCTAGAGGTTTGTAATCCACTATTTAATAACAATTTAATGTGAATAAGAAACTGAAATAAATAGGTCCTATTGTAATGTAATGATTTAGGTTTCTCATACACACAATATACTAGATTTAATGCTAAATATCAAAATAACACTAAATCTAATTAGAACCAAGGTTTGTTTAGGTCAGGAAGGTCTGTCAAAGGTCAGTAAGGGTATGGGGCTGATTGGTTGAGGTTTGGGTTGGTTTTGGGTGAGTGGGAAGCTTGTTGGTATGAGATATTAAAATAACATAGAGACCGGTATCGGTCGGATGACCGATGCGGTATGGGGATGAAACCGATGATGGTCAGGGAACCGATGTTGGTAGGGGCAATAGGTAGTAAACTATTAAAAATGGGTTTTTAGGCTCTCTATGATTGCACAGAGAGTGAGGGTAGTGTGGTTTGGGTCATAATATGGCTGAGAAGACTCAGGAATACTAAGAAGGAGGTTAAGAAGGGTGAAAAGGCTTGGGGTGGTTGAATAGTGGGTTGGTGGGAAGAAGGTGATATACGGGTAACAAAAGAAATGAAATATTGAAAGAAGTAAGAGATCTATAATGGAATAAGCACAAATGATTAAAATCACAATACTTACTTGGTATTTTGTAGATCCTGTGAGTGGAGATGGTTGATGGTTGATCGGAGAAGAGGTGCTTGAGTCTATTGCCATGGTAATACAACATGTGTGCTCCATGAGTATTCCAATGCTCTGGAAGGAGAACTGATGCTTTTCTTGCACTTGTGTTGTGTGTGTTTTTCATCTTGGATGCGGAAGGCTTGAAGATTTGAAGCTTGATTGCAATAGAACTCCAATAATTGAATGACCAACTTAGGTGAAGAGTTGTAAAATTATATATAAAGGAACCGATGGTGGTTAGGTGACCGACGTTGGATGAGGATAAACCAATTGCGTCGATTAGGGTGAAATAGTCCTTTTTACTAAAAATAGGTAGATCTTCCCAGATTTGGCATGCTTTCCAAGTTGAGTCCACTTAGGAAAGTGGAGTTCTCATTAGAAAAGATAGGAAGATCATAGAAGAAGTCTAGTTAGGTTTAGGAAGAAGTCTTAGTTAGTTAGGTCAAGTGGTGACTCAACACTGGGAGTGATGACTTGGTCACTATGAGTTAAATGCCCTAGAATGGGTCCAGGGTGAGGTGTATTGATGAGGTGGATGTGTGAGGGTTAAATTAACTTAATTAAATTAATTAAATTAATTAATAATGAGGATGAATATTAATTCAATTTGTAAGTAATTAAATTAATATCAATGTGGGGCTAGGGATCATGGCTAGGTAAATGTGTTATGTTAATTAATTGAAGGGGACCAAAGGGGAGTGTGACCCAAATTTGGTGTCTACATTTTCCCCTTTTTGTTGCGTAGCTTGTATTGATAAGTGACGTTGAAAAAAAGGAAGTCATTGTCTCTAGTATGAGTGAAGATTAGGTTTCCCCAAGTATGGGTGGAGGTGATCCCCCTCAAACCAAGAATTGATGAGGTGTTAAATGGAATTGGTGAGTAGTTTGATAAATGGGTAAGTGATAAAAAATGAGGGATAGGTGAGGTGTTGGTAATGGTGATATCGGTTTGGGTAATAGGTAGTGGCATTCAACACACACACACATATAGAATGTGATAAGGTACTAGGTTGAAGAGCTTACAAACTCTACTTCATCAAAGGTCGAGAAATTTATCCAAACAAGGTTGATGTGGTTCAGGTATCCAAGGTATAGGATACGGTCTGAAACACAACTAGGCAAGGTGCATGAGAATGGGTAGTAGGTGTGTTCCAGAGCACCAAAAGGTTTGGTCGGGATAAACAACATGACATTAGGCAAAGGTAAGGTCATTAGGCTAAACAACATGAGTAACGTCATCACAAGGTATAACGAGTAAGTGAATTTGAGTGTCAAAATGGGTGAGGTTGGGTTGGGTGATTTTGGAAAGGTCGTAGGTAAGGCCACGGTGGAGGAAAAAACATGCCCAACTGATAGGGTGGTTGTTGTAGGCTATAAGGAAATTAGGTTGAGTGGTAAGGTTGGGTGCAAACTTGGGTAAGGTGAAAAGGGTTTGGGCAATCAAATGTGGTGATAAATAGTGTAAGGGACTCAAACAGGCTAATCGATACTAGTTATGGTAAACCATGTCGATCAAGAGAAATGATCATGTAGTACACTAGGGCATATGACCGATACTAGTCAAGATAAACCGAACGTCGGTCAAGTTGGGGTAGGGTAAAAGTAAAAATCCGTATGTTATGATTCATTTTAACTTTTCTATTTATAGAAAATGACAGAGAGAAGAGTTTTCAATGTTTTTCATGGAGAAAAGGATGAGGCTCTATACCAGACTGAGTTGGAGGTATCTGAGTGGCTGGAGGAGCTAGGTGGATGGGTCGATGAGATCATTTTGGAGTGATTTGATTGGCTAGAGGACCGAGAGCTCGATTTGAGGCATGGTTGTACGAGAGAGGAGGAGGTGGGAGGACCACCGGTTCAGAGACCAGAGAGGTTCCAGTGAGGAGGAGGCAACATGTTGAGGTAGGAATCGATCCTTGGTAGTGGTTTGTGATTAAATTTTGAAGTTAAAATGAAGAAATGGGGTTAAAATTGAAAGTTTGAAATTGGGTTAAAATGAATGATTTTGGGTGGGGGAAGGGTGGAATGTAGCTTAATTAGGTGGAAAAATGAATTGGGGTGGGGATGAGGTGGGTTTGGGGTAGTAAATAGGTTTTTTTCAATTTTTTTGAATTTGGGGCATGGGGTTTGCCTTAGGGCCAACCGGAGATCGACACGGTCGAAGAAAGGCGACATCAGTTTTGGCATACGGCATCGGTGGGTGAGATAGGTGACCGTACTTAGTCAAGGTGATCGATGCGGTCACTTGTGAAAAGTGACCAAGGCCTAATAGGTGAGATTTAGAAGGCCTAAATGGGCTAAAAATGAGAGGGTAGAAATGGGAAGTGGGTAATGGGGTTAGCCTAGATAGAATAGAGGTAGGTAAAGGTAGAAGTGGGTGGGTGTAGGGTTAATTAGGTAAGGATAAGTGGGTGGTTAGGGAAAAATTAGGTCAAAGAGTGCGGAAGAATAGTGATCAAATAGAAGAATGGTACTTGGCGAGGTGAGATAGAAGGTATGAGAGATCAGTGAAATAGGTAGGAAAGGAGGTAGGTAAGTAAGTGTAGATGTGGGATGGGAAGAAAGAAATAATATAGGTAAGTATTTGACATTGGTGAATTACATGGATGCAGGCATGACATTAGTTGATGATGCGGGATAGGGTCCCACCATTATTGGGGAGATGCGACCCAACATCACGGAGGATGAGTGGACTCACATGCGAGAGGTTGGATTGGTTGGGATCAGGCGGTATAGGTGGATCTGATGGATCACAGTCTTATGGTCACTCTCATCGATAGATGGGATGCAGCGACCAACACATTCCATCTACCCACCGGTGAGATGATGATCACGCTAGAGGATGTATACTAGATTCTATGGTTACCGATTGTTGGGGAGCTGTTTATTCATGTCGTTAGTAGATGAGGCTTTTGAGGTGATGATTACAAGTATTTGGAGAGATGGTGAGTGACTGAATGAGAGCACAATGCTAGTCTCATATATGGAGCGATGTATGTTGCACACCCATAGGAGACTCGATTAGTAGTGTTGATGATGGTAGCGGTGGGGTGTTATGCACTTCCAGATTCAGAGGGTGGCGATTTCCTCGGGGTTTGATGGGAGTCTTACGGATATGATAGAGGATTGGGTTTGTTTTACATGGGCACCTACATATCTAGTGCATCTATATAGGGAGCTTTGGGCCTACTAGAGGATGTAATGATACAACATCTTATGCGTACCTACTACTACACTTTGTTGGGTATGAGCACATAGTGATTGTGTGCCCATGGGGACTTACTCGATAAAGTAGATTGGCATCATGGTGGATAGAGGGTTGGATATAGGAGATGGGTGGTAGTAGGTGGTCATCCACGAGTGGAGGAGGTAGTGCATGATGTGGATTACTACAGATGTCAGTAGAGGGTTTGTATGCCATGGACATAGTTTGGAGACCCTATGTTGGTTTCCTGCATATAGAGGATGGCTGGGGAGTTACGGGGGCTAAAACTGCTGAGGTGGATATAAGGGTAGGTGTGCCGGAGCATGAGATGATTCCATGGTTGAGAGTCGATGCCATTTCTAAACTACATCGGGATGTGCTCCATTCCCACAATACCACAGAGAGATGATGTGGAGAGACCATTGTCTCCACCCCATCCTAACTAGATCCAACAAGGAAGGAGGAGGTGTGAATTGATATGAGACTTGATGATGCGGAGGACCACTATAACACATAGATAGAAAGTGGTGGGAAATCATAGTTACTAAAACACCACCATGTCCACAAGCAAAGTTAGGCATCAGATTTGGTGATGATTATGGTGCGAGAGATGCACTACGGGACATGTGACTAAGGTGTATTGTATAGGTGTACAATTGACAACACACAGTGTGGTGGCCACCTTGATAGGGAAGGTGACTACTTTATAGGGTCATTAGCTAGCACATGGCACATCCTCTGACGAGGCTCCCATAGGGGATGGAGCAGGTAGTCACTTTACAGGTACAAGTCACATGTTTATAGGGGCCAGTTGATTTGCCTTGAGCACAAGTTGTGGCATTATAGGCAAAATAGCATAGGTACAGTGCACCACAGTGGAGGAACTAGGCAAGGAACCAGATAGGTCCTATTTTATAGGCATGAACTGGCAGGACAAGGTCCTTGGTATAGGTCCCTGCATACATTAAGGAACCATTATTGTTAGGGTAGGGTTCACGGTGAGTTAGAGCCAGGGATGGCGCCACCCTGAAATGTCCATGGCTAGGTTCGAGGGATGCCTTGAATGAGGCTCGTATTATCAAGATCAGGTTACCATAACTGGTATTGATGTCCCATCATACTGCCCAAGCACAGGCCCAACATGGAGCTAGTGAGAGGACCAGGTCCCAGACTCATAGTTCAAGTAGCACAGGGGGTCATCGGCCCCAGAGATAGGGTCAGGGTGAGGTTACCAGCTCATAGGCCGAGCCCAGATGAGGGAAAGGAGGAGGAGATGGTGGGTGGATAGAGACCCTTAGAGGGTGGAGAGATGATGAGTGGGCAAGCGAGCGAGGGAGAGAGAGAGGATATATGTGAGAGTGGAGATGAGGGCCTTAGGTGGGGATGAGACTTTATGAGATGTGGTATCATATTGATTTTGATATTTTGATATATATATATATATATGCGTGAGATTTTGAGATACTTTATATTTATCCTATGTTTCTATGTATGACATGATATTTTGAGATACTTTGATTATTTATTTCTATTGTGTATATATTATTGATACATTAGGCATGGTTGATTTCCCTTTTATATAGTTGATGATGATATGGGCTAATGATGTATTACTTTTTATTTTATATTTGCTTATTGAGATTATGTTTATTATGAAACTTTGATGATTTAGTTAGGCATGGTAATTCTAGGTCATGGATAGGCATGGTTGATGTTAGGTTGATGGCATTTATTCATGTATAGCATGGTGGAGTCTAGGTATAGGCATGGTGGAGTCTAGGTGTAGGCATGGTTGAGTTGAAAATTTCCAAGTTACTGGTTTTATGGAAATGATGTGTTGTATGTATGTTTTGTTTAAATTTCCAAGTAATTGATATCATGGAAATGTTAAATGATTCAGGTATGATGTGGTTGAGGTTATAAAATGGTAGGTATGATGAAATGATGTATGTTTTTGGGATATATTAATCTCCAAGTTATTGTGTAAATGGAAACTAACTAGGTTAGAATGTGAATGTAAAGGGAAAAATTGGTTAGGGGTAAAAGTTGTTGAAGCTAACCTCCAAGGGCCCCATGCCCTTGGAGTGTTGCCTACATAGCCTCGAAAAAAGGGGCCTCAGGATGATGTAGTTCTCCCATAGGATAGGGAAGAATATGATGAGGTAGATGGGTAGGTTGGTCAATTTTAGGCATGATGGAGTCTAGGTCATTTAGGCATGGTTGAGTTCAGGTTGAATAGGCATGGTTAAATCTAGGTGGAATAGGCATGGGGGTGTCTAGGTTGAATAGGCATGGTGGAGTCTAGGTTGAATAGGCATGGTTGAGTGTTTTAAGATGAGTTGATGAAAAATAGATAAGGAATGTTGAGGTAGGTGAAAGGAGAAGAAATCCCAGAATGTAGGTGTCGAAGGTCTAGTCCTATGTAGCAGAATCAATAAGTAAGAAAAGAGGTGAATAGTAGAAGAGGAAAAATGCCTCAGAGTTGGCAAGGACCATAATGAGCATACGAGGATGGGCTTATGAACTTAAACCCCTCAAGGCAGTGCATGGTTGATTGTTCTAAGGGTGAAGGAAGTTACATGATCATGAAATGTCACATTTGTGGCATGTCCCTTGAGTAGGTAGAAGATTAGAAAGAAAATAAGGTGAGGTGAAATGGGTTGTTTAGCATAACCTTGTTGTGAGACAACATGCCTCTTCTGCAAGATACCCAAAACCAAAATAGGCAAGTCCATGATGAAAAAGTTGTATTTTTCTTGATTTTTGTATTTTCTTTTTTGCTTTTGTTTGATAGATTGATCGATGTGAGAAGTCTATGTGGGATGAATAGAATGACTCCTTGAGGTCTTCATGAAGTTGATCGATGCGGGAAGCTTCAGAATATTTTATTTTTATTTTTGCAAAAATAGTCTTCTTTTTGGATAGACTATATACAATATGGCTAGCTTTTTATAGTTGTCCTTGAGGGAGTAGTCTATTTATAGCAGCAAGATAGAAAGATAGATGTCCTTTTTGAGGGAGTCATCTATTTGAAATTTTGACTCAAGGAGTTGAATTTGAAAATCCCATATATTACTTTTGAACTTTTTTGGACTTTTAGGTCATGGGCAAGAGACTATAAAGGAGTATAGGCTTCTTTTATGGAGGAAAAGCTAGCCCAAAATATTAACTATGAAAGAGAGTTTTAAGTGACAAACAACCATGGATTCCATCTGAAAAGAATGAAAAGTATCCATGAGAATCATGCCATGAGTAGAGTCGTGATACTCATATTGAAGATAAGGCTAAAAGGTATCGGTTAATCACACGATTCTTGTTTAGTCATTGGTCCTTAAAATAAGTAAGTGAAAGGTGAAGGTTGTTCTCAAGGGACGAGTGTTTAATAGATAAAAGGTGATATAGTACTTGATTCAATAGTAGAATGGTCAAATATGCAAGGCATTGAGGGCTCAGGTTTGGGTTTACCTTTGAGAGAGATAAATGATAAGCACCTGATCCATATGTATGAGTGATAATGTAGGGTCCAAGCCAATTAGGAAAACTTTCCCCGTTTACTTTTCTCTCACTTTTGTTACATGTTGATTTTCCTTTAGGACAAGGTCATTGACCTTGAAGATTCGTTCATGGACACATTTTTCATAGGCACATTTGATACGTTTTTGATAGATTTGAAGGTGATTGAGAGAATTTAAATGACATTCATCTAGAAGCTCAAGTTGGGCCAAATGGTCTTGGAAAAATCATCATCATTGAGCATGTCTTTGAGTGAGATACTGAAGTGATAAATTTGGACTTTGAGAGGTAAGAAAACTCTATAATGTAGACCAAAGAGAAAAGGTGTAATCTGCGGTGGAGGTATGAATACTAGTGTGATAAGCCCATAAGGAAAAGGAATGTGTGTGTGCCAATCCTTACCAGTATCATCAACTACTTTCATAAGAATTTTGTTAAGGGTTTTGTTAGTCAATTTGGCTTGGCCATTTTTTTGAGGATAATAAGGTGAAGAAAAAATGAGTTGAATGCCAAAGGTGTCACAAAGTTTGTATAGGGTTTTGTTTTGAATTATTTTCCATTATCAGTGATGAGGTGATGAGGAACACCAAAATGACAAATGATGTGATGGTTGATGAATTCATAAATTTTCTCGGCTTTTGATAGAAATGAGAGTATGACTTCCACCCATTTAGTGTAATATTTAGTTGTGGTGATGATCCATTGATGAAACTAGAAGAATGAGGTTAATCTCTCCAATGAGATCCAAACCCATTGGGAGAAAGGCCAAAGGTCTCTGGCGACTGTAAAGGCATGAATAGGGGTGTGATGAAGATTAACATGTTGCTTGACATTTCACACAACATTTGACATAGTCACAAAATTCTTGGTTTAAGGTTGGCCAGTAGTAGCCAGGTGAAGGATATACTTAGCGACAACGAGGCCATTGAAATGACCACCGACAAATCCCTCGTGAACTTCCTTAATGGTGTATGGGATTTCAGAGCTTGTAAGGCATCATAGGAGGATACCATCAAAGCCACATTTGTAGAGAAGACCCCCATGATAACATAGCAAGAGACACTTTTGAGAAAGGCTCTTTGTCCATTGCGAGTAAGATCGAAGGAAAAATTTAAAGGGAAAGGTAGTTGGTAAACTACTTATACCAAATGTCATGTGGGTCCATTTCAATTCTTCCTACAAAGTTAACATCTCGGAATAGATAAGATGGTGATTGCAACCATTATCTTTGTGACAAATATTTTTGAGTCGGAAGGTGAAGTACAAGTATTTGAGAGGTAAGGCAGGCCATGGTATCCATGAAATTTTTTAGTGGAGTGTGGAGTGGTTTGAAGTTCATAATGATCAAAGGTAGTCAAAAGTATGTCAACATGATGTTTATACTTTTGAAGTATCTCATTATGACATTGGTATAAACCATTGACTTGGTTCATTACTAGTTGGGAGTCACCAAAGATATTAATTGATTTAACATCTAAGGCTATGGCGGTCTTTGAAGACCTAACATGAGTGCTTCATATTCAACAATGTTATTAGTATAGTCAAAATCTAGTTTGAAAGATAAAGGCATAGGCTCACCATCAAGAGGAATAAGGATGACCCTTGTGCCACCCCACGTTGACATTTAGAACCATCAAAGAATAAGGTCATCTGATAAATGGTGTCGTCAAGGGAGAGGGTAGCGATGGATTCATCAGAAATCAAAGTTAGAGAGATTGATTTCGGAAAGAGGTGCGTTTGCAAGTTGGTCTTCGCAATGGTTTATCCTTTAATAGAATTTTGATGGATGAATTCAAGATCTAGGTCTATAAGAAGCATGAGCAACATGCGACACATGTTGGTGTTGATAAGGCTTAGCGTACATGTAATGTAAGGGGTTAGTATTGGTGACAATGAAGGTTTTGTGGTTAAGTAGGTAATGGAAAAGTTTAGTGGCGACAAAGACTAAGGCTAGGAAGAGTTTTTGGCATGAGTATATCTAGTCTCGTAGTATAAAAGCATATGATTATATAATAAACTACTTGCTCCTTGTGTTTCTTGTCGCGATGAGTGAGCATGGCACCCAAGGAATGGTCAGTGGAAAAATGTAAAGGTAAAATGGTTGGTCATCCTTAGGTGGAATGAGCACATGTGGTTGGAGGAGGTATTGTTTTAAGGCATCGAAAGGCTTTGTAGACATTCATCATCCCATTTGAAGGAGACATCCTTTTTGAGAAGATGATGAAATGGATGGCATCGGTCAAAAGCTAAGAAATAAAGCAATGAATAGATTACAAATTTCCTTACAAACTATGAAGTTGATGAAGGTTAGTAGGTGGAGGCATCTTGAGAATAGCCTTGATTTTAGTGGGATCAACTTCAATGCCACATAAAGAAATGATAAAATAAGGAGCTTCTCGAGAGAACAATGAAGACACACTTCTTAGGTTGAAGGTGAACACAATATTTGATGAGATGATCAAAGAAAACCTTAAGGACTGTAAGGTGTTTGGCCCAATGTTTGGATTTGGCAAGAATATTGTTGACGTAATATTCCAATATGCTATATGCATGATGTCATGAAAGATATAAGTCATATCCCATTGATATGTAGCACCAAATTTTTAAGGCCAAAGGGCATGACATGATAATAAAAGGTCCCCCAAGGAGTGATGAAGGTGGTTTTGTGTTGATCTTCCGGGTGAGTAATATTTGGTTATAACTCGAGAAACCATCCATGAGTGATAGCATCTCATGGCTAACGGTGAGATCAACTAGTTGGTCAATACTAGGTAGAGGAAAGTCATCTTTGGGGCAAGCCAAGTTAAGGTCTCAAAATCCATGCAAATGTGGAGTCCCCCTGTCACTTTTGTGATAGGAACAATGTTAGAGATCCATTGGGGATAATCAATGGGTAGGATGAAGGAAATATAAAGGAGGCACTAAAGTTCTTTGACAAGAAGGGCAATGCGAGGATGCATTTTTCATAGCTTCTGTTTTACGGGTTTGGCATTAGGAATGGTTACAATATTATGGACCACAATATTTGGGTCAATACTAGGCATATCGGTGTAGGACAAAGCAAAAGCATTGCTATGATCCTAGAGGAAAGAAGTGAAAGCTTCTTGTTTAACAAAATCTAAAGATTGGCCTATCTTTAGAATGTGTGGTCATCCTGAGTGTGAATGTTGATTTTGATGGTCGATTCATTCAACATGGTTTACATCTCAGAAGGTAATGACTGGTGAATATAAGAATCTTCCGCACTAAGGTAGGTGAGAATAGACTCATTGTCCTGACATTGAATGACGTTAATAGAAGGCGTATTGTCATCGATCATGTCAGGATATAAGAAGGGAAGAGAAGAGGGAGCCTCGCCATCACGTTGATAAGTCAGAGGTCCCAGGGAAATGGTGATTCACAATTTTTTTTAGGAGGAATGGATTCTAGATCCATAGACTCGTAGGTGAAGGTGGTGAGGTAGGTGAATGGGGTAGGGAAGGTTTATCATGCTCAATGAGTTTTAATCAGGCCTTCTTGGAAGGTGGTTCGAAAATCCAATACCATTGTGGTGTTTATGCTTACGGTGGTGCAAGGAATGACACTATGACGACCTTGTTCATAAAAACCAAAATAAAATCCATTCCATGTAAAATGATGGAGGAAGGTATGGGTGAAGTGGCGGTATTGGTGAGAGATTGAAGGTTGGAGGAAAATGGTTGATTTTGGGAAGGTGGCTCGGGCGAGTATGTAGAAGCTCAAGTCCCCCATACATTAAGTTGGTGCGAAGGTGGGGAGGAATGTAGGGAAAAAATTTGCCTACATGGTGATCATAGTGGGGATGTTGGTGAAGGTTACCATACTCTTGAGGAGTAAGGAATGTGTCAATGTTATAAAGGTGGTACTCCCCAGTGAGGCATTAAAAAACACCTTCTAAGGGATTAGTAGTTGGTATGTGGGTAGTGGGAATGGATGAATCCTGGATGAATTGGAAGAAGAAGCATTGGAAGATTGAGAAGTAGATGGATTGGCTAATGGGTCAGCTACGGAAGTTATGGGACAATAGTGAGAATAAGGAGTTGGTTATGGAAGATGTAGTGACAGAAGTGGTAGATGAGGCACCCGTCGAAGAAGAAGTGGTAGTGGTGGTAGATGCCTTAACTAGTATAAGGACATCATTGGGTTGATACACATATTATAGGTATTGAATGTTGAAGGGTTAAGCTGGAATGGTATAGTTGTGCCCTTCATTTTCAAATTTTAAACAACGGTGTAAGGTTGAAGGAATTCAACCCATGGCCTGAAATCCGAGGTCGAAAAAATAACATGTTGTACTTGGAATTCCCCCTCTAAGACATAGAATAATTTAGGAATGGCACGGGGCCCACACAAATGTGGAGAATGATGGTGCCGAGGGTGGAAGTCATGGCATCATTAAATGAATGTAGTATAATTGGGTTATTATGCATGTAATTTGTAGGGATGCACATTTGGTTGTACGTATGGGAGGAAATGATGTTGATACTAGAACCTCCATCAATCATAACATGTTGAATGCGTATATTATCAATGTAGATGGAAATGAATAGGGTGGGGGAAAATATCATCGATTGAAGAGGGAAAATCTCTTTGTCAGAGAAACTAAGAGTGGAGACTTGATGAATGGTAGTGGGAGCAGAAGATGGAGGCAAAGTGGTGAGAGCAACCACATGATGAGGAGTGATAATAACAATGACAGGTGTGGGGTCATTAGGTAGAACCTCAATAGATTACAGGACCTCAATGAGGGCCTGATGATGAGACTCAGAGGTTTGGATGAGGTCATACAAAGACATTTTCAAAGGATCTTTTGTGTAATTGTTTAATCATTGTATGATGGGCAACCCCATCGAAATAGGGTATGTGGGTCCATAGATGGTGATTTTGGGTGTAGGTGCATATGGAATGTTGGGTAAGGTGTACCGTAGATGAGTTGGTTATTTTCTCCTTTCCTTTATCTTTACGAGCTCAAGTGGAAAATTGAACCATATTGATCGAGGTGAAGAAGAATGTGCGTCGTGAAAGGTGTAGCGGTATGATGGAAAAAAGTGATGAAGGTAAAGAGTCTTGTGAAAGGAGTATGGCGCTGGAATTTTGGAGGAGTTTGGGTTAGTTACACGATGCGGACCATGTTGATCTCAAATTTTAGAGGAGGGTAAAGGGATGTGGATGTGGAGATGGAGGTCATTGAATAAGTATGGGTGAGGATGTGTGGTGATAGGCGAAAAGGTGTAATAGGGTCCTCATCTAAAAGATCATCATCATCAAAGTTTTCTTTGAGAGAACATAGTTGGAGAAGAATGTTCTAAGAGCCTTACAATTTTCCACATCATACCTGGCACAGGTTGTAAGGTCTAAGCGTAAGGTATAAGTTGTGCAATGTGATGACCAAGGTTTCCAAAAAGGTTAGCTAAGATGTTGGTGTAAGACCTTGCCAATGGATCACAATGTGAAGTAAGTGTAGATCTGCATGGAAGTGTGGGTGAATTTGGTGGGAGAGGCGTCATTGGAGGTCGAATCGAGAGGTTGAGTAAGTTTGACTACTTGGTTGGTAGATAGTATGTTTTTAGGTTTAGGTTTCACCTTCTTGGGTAAAGGTGTAGCTGGTGAGCTAGTTGTTGGAGGAAATGTAGGTTTAACTACCTCTTTGGAAGGTAGTGGGGTTTTTGGCTTGGGTTTCACCTTCTTAGGTAAAGGTGAAGAAGGAGTGTGTGATGTAGAAGGGAAAGAAGATGGTAGAAGGGGACAAGTTAGCCAAAATGATAATGGAGAGTGGTGAAGATGGTGGTAAGAGGCAATGTGGAAGGGACCGGTTGAGGAGAAGGGAATGACATGGGTAATGATGAGGATACAAGAAGTAGTGTAGGTATGGTAGGTAGAAAAGATGTAGGTAACGACAAAAGTATAGGTTGTGTAGGTAATGTGGGTTGAATAGAGGATCATGAAGAAGAGGTGGGCTCTTGTGTTTTTATTTTACCTTGGGTAGGAGGTTGCATGACCAAGATTGATGGGTTTAGACCTAGGATAGATGGAAGTGGTGAAGGTGATAGAGGGGTAGTGGGTGAAGGCTGGTGTATGTGGCCTAAGAGGTTGGGTCTTCCTCTTAGGTGGGGAATAGTCTTTGTGATGGCTTGCGAGGACATGGATAAATCCAATTTGACAGGAGGATGGACTAGGCTTGATGTCAACATGACTCCCAATGTGGTAATGGGTTTGGATGTGGAGGAAGATATGGGTGCGGTAGGGTTATATGCATAGGAAAAAGTTTGTTTGATGGTAACAATTTAGATGTGGGTGAGGGTGATGAAGAAGGGGTAGCTACAACTAGCATGGGCATGGTGGGTTTGGTTTTCTGAAACACCTTTGGATAGATCGTGGAAGTTTCAGGACAACATCTACATTTGCGTTGAGACAGAAAGTGCAGTGTCCCAAAGCATGAAATTTTCAACATAATCCAAGCGGTCAGCGAAACATGAGAATGACACTTAAGTAGAGGAGGATGTCTGTTTATTTGGTAGTAATCCCTATAAATAATGTTTGTGAGACATGGAAATGGTTGGCGTTTAGACTTTGTAGGTAGAAGAGACGATAGTAAATTGACGGTCTTTAAAATCTAGCGGGAATTATCACCAATAGGAAGAGATACCGCCATGGCGGGTCATCTGGGGTAGAGGAAGAGGTGAAGTTGATTGTATAGGTTCTAACTTTGGTAAATAAGAGAATATGTTGGGATATATTATAGGGAGAATAATGGGTAATGCAGGTTTCTCGATGGTGGTGAGATGAGTAGGATAGATGCATATGAAAATAAGGTAGAATCCTCCGCGGGTAAAGAAGATGGTAAGGTGGACTCCTCCACAGTGGAGAAAGAAGGTAAGGTAGAATAATGCATGGGTAGAGAAGCATATGAAATAGGTGCCTCCTTGGGTGGAGGATCTCACACAATAATTTCCTCAATAGATGGGATGGGAGGAAACCGAGCGGAAGGAACCCGTATGACATAAAAATGGTATGGACCTCTTGAAAATTGGTATCATGAGTTGAGGTTTCACCGGCTTGGTTGATGATGGGGTGTGATCTGAAATGGTTTCTTGAAGATGTGGAGATTTTGGTTAGCGATGCATTGGGGTTATCCAAGATGAGATCTCCATTATCTAAAAATTCTTGGATGATGTTTTTAAAAGTTATACAATTATCATCACTATGACCTCTAACACGGTGATAATTACAGTAATCGTTCTCCTTGTACCATGTAGGTACATGACGGAAGGGTCAAAACTAGTATGTGTTTTGACAGGTGGAAGAGTGATTTCTCCATATTTTAGAAGTTTTTCCAAAATAGAATAATAAGGTTCTCCAATGAGAGTATATTTTCGTTGTTCCCACTTGAATTGGAAAATTTGAATAGGGGAGATTAGAAGCATGTTTTGATTGGGCTGGATGGATGAGAAGGGCCAAATTTTAAAACCACTAGTGTGTTGGTACATCATTTTGCTTTAGAATAATTATTTTATGGTTTAGAATAAGAAGAAGAATAATTGGTTTTGAAGGGAGAATTTTTGTTATGCAATTACAAATTCTTCTCCTCAATAGCACAGATTTCAAGTTTCCAGGACATTGTGAATGCCTCGTCGAATGTGTGGAAATTTTGGAATTGGAGCGTCGATGAGATGTGTCTAGCACAAGATCGGTTAAACAAATCTATTAACTCAATTTGAGGCGGTTGGAATATGAGTTGGTTAATCGTGCTATGTTAATGAGTGAAAAAAGTCTGCAATAGACTTGTCCTCATAGTAGTGTGTTGCATACAAGTCGGTCATTGTGACCTTCGACAATGTTGATAGAAAAGTGGTCTAGAAAATCTTGAGCTACCTGATTAAATGAAAAGATGAAGTACACCGGGTAGAGTAATATACCAATCTAAAGTGTTCCCATCAAGGACATTGGGAATGTCCTCAAGAGTAAAGCATCATCGTGAGCGATGAGATAAAAACATGTTTAAAATACCACAAATGATGTTTTGGGTCTTCTTTGATATTGAATCGATTAAATTTTAGCATTTCCCAATGCGTAGGGTATAGAAGAATCAGAACGAAAAAGTGAATATGCTCATTAAAAATCTCATCGTATGTCGAGAAAGTTGTGCAAGATAGAGATAGAAGCGCTTCTAATGTCTCTGCATCTTGTCCATCATCATTTTGATAAGATCATTTGTGGGCTGTGATGACGGAGAACCCCTTGTAGTATAAGGAGGGAGATAAGATGGGTATGATGTGGATGACACTCTAGTATGTGGTGGTGCCAAGTATGAAAATTGTGATGAGGGAATATAGGATGGGATGGATGTCACGGGAAAATACCCAGGATAAGTGGTAGATGAAATAGGTGATTACCGTGATGATAGGTGTAGGTAGGTGGGATGGAGGGATCAGGTTTTGGAAGGGAGTGTGGGCTACTAACACCAAAGGTGGTTGGGATGCAAAAGGTACATGGGAAGCAGATGATGTAGGTATGCCTACACTAAGGGAAGTGGATGATGATATGGTATACGTTGTAAGGGTGATGAATGTCAAGGACACGATAGTTGTTATAGGTGTGACATATACCAATAATGTGGGTCAAGCTGAGAAACCACAGGTGATGAGGTAGAAGTGGGTAATGATGTACTAGTAGTGGCTAATGTGGAAGTGGGGGAAACGTGGGGAGGAATAGATATAGGCATGCCGTATATAAGTTATCCAGATGAGTCACGGTGGATGAGTGAGAGAGGTATCTTTGCGGTGTAATAAGGTTTTGATCCATGAGTTTTGAAACTCCTCATCAACTAGTATGTATGGTAATAGGCTGGTTGGGGTCCATAGGTGATGAAATGGAAGGTGGCGATGGGATAGGTGGGAGTGGTAGTGGCTAGCATGGAACATGAGAGCATTGGTTTGTCTATGAGTCAAAACCATGTGACCGTGACAAAGAAACCGTAATCGAGTTTTGTTGATGGTACATAAACACAAAAATATGGAACAAAATGGATCTGGAAAGTGGAATTTGGTCACTATTTTGATTGAAAAACCAAAACACAGAGCAACACAGGTTAAATAACCAATGCCGGTATAGGATTGTAACCGATGTTGGTTACTATGGAAAATTGAAAGATTTGAAAACTTGGCTATAAATGGTGAATATCAGGTGAAACTGGGTTCTGAAGGTGATATAAAAGACCTAGAAATGTAGTGGAGTGACAAAGGAAGTCACAACAAGTGATGGAAGTGATTTGAACATTGTTTTAGTTAAGTGACAAAAATAGAAAGGAACCAACAATAGTCGATAAACCAATGATTGATATGATGAATGAACCGATGGCGATTCTTTGGACCGAAATCAAGCTCACTATGAATGAAAAAAATTAAAATCTAGAGATGAAAAGGTATGAATGAGATGGATCTGAACTCTGTAGGTGATAACAGAACACAAAAAATATGATAAGGTGACAGAACAAGTCACAGAAAGAACAAAAATGTAGATTGAATGTTATTTTGGCAGAAATGACCAAAAAAGCATGAAAACGAAGCGATGGTCGATCAACTAAAGACAATATGATGATGTAACTATGGTGGTCAACCTTCGGACCGATACCGATTATTGTGAAATATATGAAGAGATGGAAAAAGTGAATTTTGGTGATTTAGATCAAATAAAAGGCTAACCTTAATTTTGAGTATAATAATGATAGATCCTAACACACTAAAAAATAGTCAAAATACACCAACTATGATTGTGGAGTGTGTAGGGAGAGAAAAAAGGAGAAATATGAACTCACACCTCAAAACACAAATCAAGAAAAAGCTAACAAACATGAAATCCTATCTTTGTATATTTTATGTTGTGGCTTATGCCATTTAGGACTGACTTGTGAATAGAATAGAATTTTTGGTTAACGAAGGTGCCCTATGGAAACTGAAAACTATGGTTGGTTCTAGGTAAATTTTGGCTTGGGGTCCCCAATATATACTTCACAGTATGTGAGGCCTTACTCGATATGATGATAGGATAGAACACCACCGCCTCTACCGTTAATCCGATTATTAGTCGTTAACGGTAAATACCGGGAGGGAAGATGTTTAAGTAGTGAGTTGTTTGTTTTAGTGATTTGGTTTGAGAGTGTGTACATAAAGTAAATTATGATTCATTTTTTCAACCATCAATGGTCATGAATTCTAACATATAGGTTGCCCACAACTCAAATGAGCTAAAATGCATCGAGACATAAATGAGATGCAAAGATTTTAAACCCAAATCCACAACAAAATTTGATGAGAGAAATGATGAATAAGTAAGAGTATGTATTTCACTAATGCAATACAAAATTTAAAAGTTCTCTTTTTAGTCGATAATATGAGTTTCACTGAGACAAGTAGAAGAGGAAGAATGTTCCAAGGGAGAAAGTTTAATGTGAACTCTTTCAAAAGGAAATAGACACACAATGATTCCCTAAGAATGAATAATGCAAAAGAACCCAAATGGGTTCCCACCGGGCATGCCAAAATGTTTCACCAATAAGTTTTACGCTTTCTAGGATGAAACAAATAGAAGGTAAATGGTTAAGGAGGAATACCTATGAAGCAAAGGTGGAAGGTAGAATGCACGCGTTGTTGACGTTATCCAAGCTGATTATAGAGAACTCTTTTTGTCTGGGAAGGACTACCTATAAATGTAAAAAAATACCACAAAAAGAGTATTAAATAGCATACGACAAGAGAATGCCTAGCGTATGCTATATAGTAAGGGTGGTGCTTCTAGAGAAATGTCAATCCACTATTTAATAAAAATTTAATGCAAACACGAAATTGAAATAAATAGGTCCTATTTCAATGTAATGATTTAGGTTTGTTATACACAAAATATACTATATTTAATTACAAATATCAAAATGTAACACTAAATCTAATTAGAACCAAGGTTTGTTTAGGTCGAGCGGGTATGTCGAGGTGCAGTAAAGGGTCAGAGACTAATTGGTTGAGGTGCAGGTTAGTTTTGGGTGAGTGGGAAGCTTGTTGGTATGAGGATATTAAAATAATACAGAGACGGTATTAGTCGGATGATCGATGCTAGTATGGGGAAGAAACCAATGACGGTAAGGGAACCAACGTCGGTAGGGGAAATAGGTAATAAACTATTAAAAATGGGTTTTTAGGCTCTCTGTGATTGCATAAAGAGTGAGGGTAGTGTGGTTTGGGTTGTAATATGGTTGAGAAGACTCGGGAATACTAAGAAGGAGGTTTAGAAGGGTGAAAAGGATTGGGGTGGTTGAATAGTGGGTTGGTGGGAAGAAGGTGATATACGGGTAACAAAAGAAATGAAATACTTGAAAGAAGCAAGAGATCTACAATGGAATAAACACAAATGATTAAAATCACAATACTTACTTGGTATTTTGAAAATCCCGTGGAGTGGAGATGGTTGATGGTTGACTAGAGAAGAGGTGTTTGTGTCCAAGGTCTTTATAGTAGTACAAATTTTGTGCTCATGGGACTATTCCAACACGCTAGAAAGAGAACTAGTTTGCTTGTCTTGCACTGTGGTTGTGTGTGTTTATCATCTAGATGTAGGAAGGCTTAAATATTCGAGCTTGATTGCAATAAAACTCTAATAACTGAATGAACAACCCAGGTGAAGAGTTGTAAAATTGTATATAAAGGAACCGATGGCGGTTAGGTGACCGATGTCGGTAGAGGATAAACCAAAGTGTCGATTAGGGTGAAATAGTCCTTTTTACTAAAAATAGGTAGATATTCCCAGATTTTATGTGCTTTCTAAGTTGAGTCCGCTTAGGGAAGTGGATTTATCATTAGAAAATATAGGAAGATCATAGAATAAGTCCAGTTAGGTTTAGGAAGAAGTCTTAGTTAGTTAGGCCAAGTGGTGACTCATCACCTGGGAGTGATGGCTTAGTCACTGTGAGTTAAATACCCCTAGAATGGGTCTAGGGTGAGGTGTATTGATGAGGTGGATGTGTGAGGGTTAAATTAAATTAATTAAAATAATTAAATTAATTAATAATGTGAGTACGAATATTAATTCAATTTGTAAATAATTAAATTAATATCAATGTGGAAATAGGGATTGTGGCTAGGTAAATGCGTTATGCTAATTAATTGAAGGGGACCAAGGGGAGTGTGACCCAAATTTAGTGTCTACATATGTAACACAAGGTGATGGAATATTAGTGATGTATCCATGCCTGAAATATTTGCATATGACCATACAAATATATTTGTATATTCTTTGAGTAGGAGGTGAATTGTTCACATTCTTGTGAAGTGAGACTAACCTCTAGCTTGAGGATGTTTTTGTTTTGTTTTGGTGCCGATATTAATATCAAATTTATCTTCAACCAAACATGATGAAAATTCCAACATGTCCTTGAGAAATTCTTTGAGAAAATGATCAATTTCGTATGATTCTTTTGAGCTAAGAGAGTCCTATTGTTGTGTGTTAGGGATTGGAGGTTCTTCATTTCCATATGTAGAGGATAAGTGTTTTACCCCATCCATTGGTGCCTCGGATATATTTTCACCAATATATACATCTTTATTTTTATTTTTTTACCTTTGAATTATTTTACCAACCAACACTTTTGATATAGAAACATCAAATCTTGTCCATAACAAAGTTTTTGTTTCAATTATTTTTGACTTGGAATGTGTCTAGGAGTATTTTCTAGTGTTTTTGTATCCTTCTCAATCTAATTGGGTCCCTCCATGTGTGTTTAGTGGTCATCTTGGAGTTTCCCTCCAAAATGATCCATTTGAATATTTGAATATTTAGTTTGGGTTTAAAATGCTTAATGCTATGTGAAAAGTCATAAAAGGATGTAAAAGGTCATAAAGGACCTCATTTAATGTATCTAAGGTGTTTTCACCCATTAAGCAAGGGTCACCATGTTGTAGTTAGTCTCCACCATGGTTAACTTTGAAATTTAGCTATCTTTATCACTTTTTGGTCATGAAAGTGAGATATTTGGTATGGATGGGAAAAAGAGAGGTTATTAGAAGGATTATAGGTTTCTAATCATTAGGGGAGAACCTCAAGTGGGAATGGAACTTATAATGCTAAGCATGGAGCATTTGTAAAAACAAGATTCTTATATGTAAATTCAAGGCTTCTTGTATATATGAATAAGAGTGAATATTTGATGATATTTATATGTATATTTATATTAATGGGTTGTGTATTGATGTGGTAAGGTGTATTATAATCTTAGAAGATCTCTTAATTCTGGTAATGAGGTACTAGTCAGGTTCTTGTAATGAATGTCTTGATTATTACATGCATTATTGTGCTAAAATAGGTATTTAGTGTTATTGAAATTAACGAGTAACTGTGTAGGTGTTTGGGAATATATGGATGAGGTTTCTTAGGGTGTTGAACATCACATAATATCTATATCAAACAAGGAGGTAGAGATCTTAATGTAAGGCATGTGATATGTTTGTATGAAGTAAAAGGATGATGAATGATATTGTTAGGAGTCAAGGATACTAAACATGCTTGTTGGAGGCTAAGGTAAGTTGATGAAAAATATTAAGGAAGACTCAAGGTAGCAATGTTTTAGATAATAATTTAAGGCTTAATAGCTCAAAATTGGTTTGAAACAAAGTCTTCTAGGCTTGAGAGTAAGAAAAGCTTATTGTTGTGGCTAAATTGTATGGTTTCATGGGTTATTGTATAAATATGAAAGATTAAGGAGGACTATAAAGAGATGAAAAGGTAATATTTAGGGTTTGAAACAATTATTTGTTCCAGATATGAAATAATCTTCCATTCGGGTTTGTGAAACCATAGTTTAGGATTAAAATACAAAAATTGATATTACTTGTGATTTCATAGATGAAACTTACTAAAAATTTCTACATAGCATCTGAGCATGGTGATTGAAGGTATTTTCTTGGTTTGAGGTCATGTAGTTTTTACGGACTAATGATCTTTTGATAGTCTCATTTTGAGTGCAAGGAGACCTAATTGAGGGAATAATTTATCATTTATGTGTTATTTTCCTTAAGGAACCACTTTCACGTTTTATTTGATAGTTGAAAGAACATAAATGGTACTCAAAATGTGTATTTTTCTTCAAGAAACCAAGTTTGTAATAATTTATCAATAAAAACTAGGTTTGCTAGCAGGCTAGAGAAGCATACACACAATTTTGGGGAAAAATGAGTCTTCTTTACTATTTATTTGTAATTTCAATCTTGAAAGAGGTATGTGGTCATGAAATGGAATTTTTGAAGGTAGGATAAAGGTATTTCAAACCCTTTGATTATAAATTTGGGCCTAAGATATGTTTGGTGTATTAGAGACCTAGAAACTTCTAATAATTTTGAACTTGATAGAGATCTTGTGTATAGAGACGATTTCTTGTGAGGAGTAGTGAGTGAGTATGAGAATGAATATTGGTGAAACCATAGGGTATAATATTAGTTGAAGGAATAACACAACATTAAACTAGAAGATAAAGATATGTGAACATGGTTGATCCTTGAGTACAAACACCGGGTTTCAAGATAAGGAGTGTGTTCCAAGAAGCACGATAGATTATCAAGTTGTTGTTGAAGTCTTATAATTATGATCATCCTATGTTAAACCATATTCCAAGCATTAAATTATTTAGGACAACATTTATTACAATCAAGGAAGAAATATTTCAGTCCACATTAGCTATAAGAGGATTAAGTTGTAGAGTATACCATGAATTGGGTACATGTATAACTAAGACCTAGACAAAGTACAAGGTGGGATAATTCATATCCATTCTTGGAGGAAGGTAAGAATATAATGAAGATATATATGAGCCTAATATAAGAGTTAAATAGATCATTAGATAAGAAGGATAGGTAAATGCCATTTGTCAACATTGAGTTACTAGAGTCTTGAGGGTGTAAGTGGGAAATATTCAATATTTAAGAGTGAATAAACATTAAAGGATAGGGGAAAGAAGTTTAGGATGGTTTCCAAGTATTATGAAGAGAATTGAGTCATGAAATTTCTAATTGTTTAGAATCAAAATGAATGTTTTTCTAATATGTGTTTTGAGTTATGAATGGAAAAGATTTGGGATAATAGTAAGGTCAAAATGTGATGTGAATGGTTGGAAACATCAACCAAAGGTGATGAATGAATTCTTGTTCTCATAACCACATGAAGAATTGGATGATTGTAATGCATTATTGGCCTCATAATTCATTTGAGTCAGTCTATTCATAAAATTATAGGTATGATCTTATTCACCTCTGTATCAAGTAGATCAAAGTAGTTTGATCTTTAGATTTGAATGTTTTTATTCTAACAATAAGTTGCGTAAGTGTATGAATGTAGTTTTGACATGTTTAAATAATACATAAGAAAATAAATAAGAGAAAATGGTAAAAAAGTGGAAATAATCCTATGAATAAGTAAGAAGAAAGAAAAGAAGGAATGTCAAAATACTATGTAAGAGAAAAGGAGAAGAAAACCTAGGCAAGACACAAAACAAGGTGAAAAATACTTGCTTAGAGAGAAAGAAGGAAACAAAGAAAAATAAATCATAGATAGTGAAGGGATTGGTTATATTACTATGACACAAGAAGAAAAATAAAGAGGAAAGAGAGATAGAATAAAGACAAAAATATGAAGGAGATTGAAAAGAAGAGAGAATTATAGATTCAACAAGTGATAAAAGGGATTAGTAAAGACATTGAGCAACTAAATATGTTGATGGGAAGAGTGAGTAAAGGAAAAACCAAAGAGTTGGAATAGTAATGAAGAAGAAAGCTAAGTGGCCTATAAGGTTACTTATGGAGATAAGACAAAGAATACATCTGAGAGAAATGATCATAAAATAAGAAAGGAGGCTAAAGAAAATGAAGAAGAGGGAAAAAACCAAGAAGAAGAAGTAGTAAAATAAATTGTGTTTATAAAAATAAAATTTGATGAAGAAGTTATAGATAACTTCTTAGCCTCTCTTAAGAGGATGAAGATGAAGAGTTTTTAGTGATGAAGATGAAAATGAAGTTTAAGAAGTATTTTATGATGCTTGTACAAATTTTGAAGGTGAAGATTAGTTTCTTGAAAATGAATAAAGTGAGAATTAAATAAAAATGACAGACAAAAAACTTGAAATTATAAGATTTGAAGTTGGAACAATAAGAAGATAATCAAAAGAAATTGAATAAAACTCAAAAGTATTCATATTTTTCATCTAATTTTAGTGTGATTGTGTTCGTGCATGTATGTTATAAGAGGAGGTAAAGACCATTAAAGGGGAAGATCTTAAAAGAGATCAAATGAAGAAGATACAAGAGAGAATATTCATTTTTGAGAGCAAAACCAATAAGAAGAAAATAGAAGAGAGAGATAAAATAAAAATTAAGCAAGAAAATTAGAAAGGAATATCTAAAAGAAAGAGAAATCTAAAGAATTTATATAAGCTGGAATAAAAGAAAGAAGAATATTTGAGATTGAAATTAAATCTTCCCACTTGGGGAGTATGATGTAGGAGTATTAAAGATCGTACATAAGATTTTTTGTTTTCAATTAGTTTTGGATTCAAATAGGTATAGGGAGTCTTTTATAGTTTTTGTATCCTTCTAAACCTTATTGGGTTCCTCCTGTTGGAAGCACAATGAATGAGAGAAGGGGTGAATAATTCAATTAATTTTTACTTAACCTCGCATACATTATCCAAAGCATCCATTACAAATTCATAAACCAATGTGTGCTTATTAATTATCTTATCAAACCATTAATAACATATCAAACATCCACATGAGCATGAAATAGGAGAGAAAACATAAACACCATATTTAAGTGGGAAAACCTCAAGGGGAAGAAAACCCACTAAACCTCTACATATATTACTCAATATAAAGGATTTGTTTAGTGAGGCACAAAACCCACAAGGAACACCAACCCCTAGTTTAGTAGGGCACCAACCCTATAAGGAACACCAACCCCGATTTAGTAGAGCACTAATTCTACAAGTAGGCTACACCCCCCACAATGACCAATCACAAACTTAGCCATTTAAATATGAAGACCACCTCTCGAAACTTGTTTATCAACAACTGATTGTGATCACTTATTTAGTTCCTTCCACTCAAAACTCTCTCAAAGCATGCCTTCTCCTACTTCACTCAAAATTACACCAATATGTGTTGATTAGGTCTAATGAAATTGAAATCCTACTCCTATTATCTTCTTAACTCTTCATGCATCTTTTCATCTCTTCCCTAGAGCCCTCATACCTCTCTCACACTCTCCTTTAGCTCACTCACATCTCCATATGTGTAGCCCATCTCAAACAAACTTAGCACTATGCCTTATATACATGACTCATCCCATAAAAAAACTAGAGGTCAAATAATACCATTAAGGTCATTCATGTCAACATAAATAAACTATACAAATTCTCATATAAATCACATAAAGATACTAAATAGATTGGCATAGGTTTAAACACACGAACTTGCACTACAAGGTCTAAAACACTAGTTCTTGCTCCAACAATCAAAAATTTGAATTTCAAGTCATAAGGAAGTAACATCAAGACTCAAAATCTCCATATACATCATAAAAATACTCTCACACTCATCTATAGGCTCAAACAACTCTGACCCATCCATCTTCACCATGACACACTCAAATATGCAAGCAACTCCCATTAGGAATTAAACACCGAAAAATTAGTCTCAAAAAGAAAATGACATGACACATCAAATCTCTTCACCAAGACACAAGTAACATATAAAAATAAATATATTGATGTCAGATAACTCACAAGACACATTGCAAACTTAAAATTAAGGCACAACACTATGAAATGACTCCTCAAAGCTATGAAATGGAATAAAGACTCAAGAACAGTCTTGAGCTAACTAACCTCTAACACTTCAAACTTCACTTCTAGGCACTAATATCACTTAGAAAACATCAAGGGAATCCATACATTCCTCCTCAACCACTCATATACATATGTCACATGGAGAAACCACCTTTGCATACCTATTCTAAGAATGTTCTTGAAAGCCTAATATGGTTGATTAGGCCATTAGGGATCAACATGAAAAACAACTTACATGATAAAACCACGAGATCAAACACTTCATATCGACATCTAAAATATTTTCGTGCTCATCTAACATAGATGCACCATTCAAAACATCACACACCCTCTCATACCTTCATGATTGGTTTTATCCCTTTAGGCCAAAAGTAGTAGGACAACTTAGAAATTCTATTTCACCACTATATTGCATTGAACCTTCCTAGATATTTTCATGATCACTTAGTACATATCCCAAGATTTTTGGAACACACTCAACTCTATAACAAAAATCTCCAAAAACAAGGGTTTTTCTATATCTTACTAAAATGAGCTATGAAGAATCCTCTAGAACCCTGAACATTCATATTAGCTTTCCCAAGCCATTTCATGCCCATGCTCTGCATATTTTATCTATCACTCTAGGACTAGGGTTTTAGAAGGGTTTTGACCTACTTAACTTCTTAATAATGGTTCATAAATGCTTGACATCCATTTGACCTCATTATTATTGAAAAAACTTCTTAACTCCATGCCCTAAAATCCATAAAGGGATTAGAATCCCATGAAAATCACAAATGTGTGGGTGAGCATTCAAACTTTCCTATCGTGATGGGAATCACTTTTTTGAGATCTCGGTGGAGCTCAAAACAAATTTTCATGATTTTTCTTCAGAACCTTGACCTAAAAATTTGAACACACCTATCTAGAAACCTCCTTGATGTCATCCAATGCTCATCCATTCCTACTCACCTTTGAAACACTCCAAGCACCACGGTTTTCCCATGCATTCTAACATTGTCTTCATGATCTTGCTTTAATAGGACCTTGAAAAAACACTAAACACCTACAACTTGACCTTATTCACCTTCTACACATGCTATGAAACCTCATAACACACATTAAATTCTCATATAGGTATGATTTTCTCCATACCTCATGCTACCACATCACTTGCTATGCACTAGGTCTAGGATTAGGCCTAGAATGGTTCCTTTCAACACATGCATCACACAAATTGACATGTTTTCCATCTTATAGAATCATTGAAACCTTTAACTCATCACTATGAACATGTTATACCTCATGGAAACCTCTGAACACATTTGGAGCTCACTCACAACACCACACAAACTAAACCATGCACCAAGACACCATGTCGGGACATAAAATCAACACTTTATGATACCAAACTAGGACACTACCAATCAACCTTCAAGATTCTTGATGAATAAAAAATCTTGTTGAATTATATTCAACCTAGAATCCCTTTGACATAAATGTTACTTGACATCAATGAAAAACAATACTTGGCACAATTCCCAACACCTCCATGTGTGTTTATTGATAATCTTGGAGTTTCCCTCCAAAATGAGCCATTTGAATATTTGAATTTATAATTTGGGTATAAAAGGATTAATGCTATGCACAAAATTCATAAAAATATGTAAAAGGTCATGAAGGACCTCATTTAATGTACCCAAGGTGTTTTAATCCTTTAAGCGAGGGTCACCATGTTGTAGTTAGTCTCCACCATGGTTAGATTTGAAATTTAGTTATCTTTATCACCTTTTAGGTCATGAAAGTGAGATATTAAGTATGGATGGGAAAAATAGAGGTTATTAGAAGGATTAGAGGTTTCTAATCAGTAGGGATATCCTCAAGTGGGAAAGGAACCTATAATGCTAAGCATGGAGAATTTGTAAAAACACGATTTTAGTATGTAAAGTTGGAGGCTTCTTTTGTGTGTGTGTGTGTTTATATATATATATATATAAAAGAGTGAATCTTTGATGGTATTTATGTGTATATTTATATTAATGGGTTTAGTATTTATGTAGTAAGTTAGATTACAATCTTAGAAGAGATCTTAATATTGGTAATGAGGTAATAATCGGGTTCTTGTATTTAATGTCTTGATTGTTAAAAACATTATCTTGTCTAAGATAGGTATTTAGTGTTATTGAAATTAACAATTAATTATGCAGGTGTTTGGAAATATGTGGATGAGGTTTATTAGGGTGTTAAACATCACCTAAGATCTATATCAAACAAGGAGGCATGTATCTTAATGTAAGGTATGTGATATGTTTGTATGAAGTAAAAGGATGATGAATGATATTATTACGAGTCAATGATACTAAATAAGATTATTAGAGGATGGGATAAGTTGATGAAAATAGATTAATAAGGACTCAAGGTACCAATGTTTTAGATAATGATTTAAGGCTTACTAGCTCAAAACGGTATGGAATAGAGTTTTCTAGGCTTGAAAGTAAGCAATTTTTTTGGTTGTGGCTAATTTATATGTTCTCAAGGGTTATTGTCTAAATATGAAAGATGAAGAAGGAATAGACATATATGAAAAGGTAATATTTTTGGTTTGAAACAATGATTTGTTCTAGATATGAAATAATATTCCATTTAGGTGTGTGGAACCCTAGTTTAAATACTAAAATTTATATAACTTGTGATTTCATGGATGAAACTTACTGAAACTTTCTACATGGAATTTGAGCATGGTGATTGAAGGGATTTTATTGGTTTGAGGTCATTTGGTGTTTACAGAAAATAATCTTCTTATAATCTCATTTTCAGTGCAAGGAGACCTAATTGAGGGAAGAATTTATCATTTATTTGTTATTTTCATTAAGGAAACACTTGCATATTTTATTTGACATTTGAAATAGCATAAAGGGTATTCAAAAAGTGTATTTATTCTTCAAAAAACAAAAAATTCAAGAATTTATAAAAGAAAACTAGGGTTGGCGGGGATAAGAGACTATACACATAATTTTATGGAAAAATGAGTCTTCTTTACTATTTATTTTCATTTTCAATATTGAAAGAGGTTTGTGGTCATGAAATGTAATTTTTGAAGGTAGGATAAAGGAATTTTAAACCCTTTTATTAGACCTTTGGGCCTAAGATATGTTTGGTGTAAAAGAGACTAAGAAACTTCTAATTTTTTTGAACTTGACATAGATCTTATGTATAGAGATGATTTTTTATTAGGAGTAGTGAGTGAGTATGATAATACATATTGGTGAAACCACGGGGGCATAATATTAGTTGAATGAAGAAGAAAACATCAAATTCAAAGTCAAGTAAACAAGAAAACATAGTAAAAGATAAAGCTACGCGAACATGGTTGATCCTTGAGTACAAACACCGGGTTTCAAGATAGGGAGTGTGATCCAAGAAGCATGATAGAGTATCAAGTTGTTGATGAAGTATTGTAATTTTTATCATCCTAAGTTAAATCATAGTCCAAGCATTCCATTCTTTAGGAAAAAGTTGATTATAGTCAAGAAAGACTTCTTTTAGTCCACATTAGCTATAAGATGATTAAGTTGTAGAGTATACCATGAATTGGGTATATGTATAAATGAGACCTAGACATAGTGCAAGGTGTAATAATTCATATAAATTTTTGGAGGAAGGTGAGAATACGGTGAAGATATATAAAATCCTAATAGAAGAGTTAAGTAGTGTTATCCAATTTGCACCCCAGGGTAAAATTGATAACATGCATCAGAATACTCAAGTCCCAGGAAAATAGATTGATTCAGGGCAAAAAATCATGTTTCTAGGGTCCCCTCAGATTTTTTCTAACTCTCCTGTCCAGGTTGAAAAGAGCAAGTTCTAAAAAAGGGTGAAAAAGTTGCAAAAAACAAGCTTGGGCCAAGAAAAATCATGAAAATTGGCTAAGTCCTGGTCCAGGTGGCCCTTGGGACAGTTGGGACGTCGGGCGTGAACCGGCCGAAAAGCCTCCGTGGTCCACAAAGCACGTGACATCCGGGCCGTGAGGACGTGCGGGACATGGAAAGGCGAGCCAGCCAAGGTCAAAGCAAAATCGACTAACTTCTTGAGTGGCACGATGCAGGACATCACGGGCGCGAGGATCTGAATTGCCGGATCGACCGAAAAGGAGAACCTTCGCATTGGGACAATTGGGACATAGGGGCGCGTGGGACACTGAAAGAGCCGAAATCGAGAGCCAATCAAATTACGCCACGTGTCATCAATCGGTGAAAGAGGGACAGAGGCCAAAATCGGGCGGATCGGAATTTTTTTCCAGGTAGTTTGGGACATCCGGGCCGAAAGAGATGTGAAGGGCGCGAAAAGCAGGCTGGCCACGGACGAATCGAGAACGCCACGTGTCACAAGGGAAAACGTCCAAAAGTTCAAAGGGTGAGGTTTGAAGGGGCCATCAGTCGGCCAGCCAATAAAAAGAGGACACGTGTCCAATGGAGCAGGGAAGTGCGGAGCTCGGGGAGGAGTTAGAAAATTTGGTAAAAGTTTTGGCCAAAAGCTAAAAAGCAAAGGTCTTCCCGTGCCCCTGTCGACCAATCAATGCATGCCACGTGTCCCAAGTGGCGGGCGCGGGAAAAAGTGGAAAATGTTCCAAAATCACAAAAAGGGCAAAACTTTCAAGGAAAACCCACGGGACAGGAAGGAAGGAGAGAGAATTACGCATCCAATCAGCGCTTGACACGTGTCATCCAGGTGGCAGAGTGCGGGAAAAATTTCAAAACTCATTTTTGCCTATTTTGTGCCCTAAATCTTCAGATCACCATATCTTTCGATCCAGAGCTCGGATTTGCACGTTCTTTATATCAATGGAAAGCTTATGAAATTATCTACATGATTCTAGGGTTAATCTTGAATTTTGGTGTAGTCTAGAGAGAAAGTTAAGAAACGCTCTGACGTGTTCATGGCCAGAAGTGACATTTCAACGACCAAATTTAATGCAAAATGGGTCGCATTCTCCTACAATTCGGTCAAAATGACAGGGTATGGGTTTGTAAGGTCCCCATGCCGTTTTAATGCATTTACAATTAAGGAGGAATGGGCTCTCACATTTTTGTATGTTTCTCTCTCACGGCTCGACCCATGTAATGTAAAAAAGCGATTTGGCTCATCTTGGTAAAACAGAACATTTTTGGCATATGCAGACTTCTTCTTTCACCTCCGGTAAGTGATTGTTGCAAGAATCGAGACCTCTTCAAAGACCTGTAATAGTTTTACCTCTACGAGGTTGTAATGCGATGTTTTTGACATTGGAAATAATAATGCAAGCTTTGTGAATGGGTTTCGATCCTTTGTTTGTGTTATTTGCTTCATTTCAGATCCTAAATTATATCTTCTCAGCCTGTGTATGTTTTATGCTGCAATCTTTGGTTTGTGTCTATTTGCATGACAAGAATATTCACCACTCCTTTTTGGTGCATCACCATCTTTAGTTAGTTTCAATTTTTACACTTCTATCCCTGTCTCCTTGCAATTTAGAATAGGATTAGGACCTGAACCTCTGTAGTTGTGCAAGCATTAGATCTAAATCAGAGGAGTTTGAGGAACCAGCCTCTAATCTGGAGATTCCTCTCTCAGTTTCACAAGTCCCACACTTGGAGAGAGGTTTCCATGTTGTGTAATCACACTGGATGCTAGAGTGATCAACCTAGAAGCCTGATCTGCATCCAGGGGTGTTGTGAGCCTACAACAACAGTTTTGGCACGCCGGTGGGACACTAGAGGTCTCATTTTTATTGCAGCAAAGTTGATGTGCATCTGCTGCAATTTTCTTGCTTAGAAAAGAGCTATTATTTGCATATCTGGTGACTCCAAGGGGAAGAATCAACTGGTTTCAGCAGTGCAGGCCTGAAAACTCATGAGAAGAATCACCACAAGGTCAAGAGTTGGAGAAGAAGAAGTGTTGTTTGAATACCTGTAATTATCTCCAAGAAGAAGGCAAAGAGGAAGAAGGATTCAAAGGTCTCCATCTCCACCAAACAGAACTCTCTCAACTCCTCCACAGTAGGCCTTTCATTCGATCAACAAGGGTTTTAAGACCAATTAGAATGGCACAAAACAACCCCTATGTCAACTTCACGAGGCAGCAGCCCACTTGCCCTCAATACACAACATCCAATTCCTATTGCAGCCTTGAAGAACATTCCTTATTTCACTAGAGAAAATCAGTCTACTCCAGGTGACCATGTTAAAGATATTGCTAACCTTTGTGCAATTCATGAGATCAATGAGATGCAAGTGGTTTGTCAAGTTCTTTGGCATCTTCATTCAAGGGTAAAGCATTGCAATGGTTTAGAAGCCTTGGAGCTGGTTCTATCAAAATTGGAATCAGCTGTGTATAGCACTTCATGAGCAATTTGGAGAGAAGGGAGACAACTTGTCTCTTTTGGAGCAGGTGACTGACCATCAAGAGAGCTCCCAATGAGCAGCTGACCGATTTCAACTTCAGATTTCAAAAGACTTGGGAGAGGATTCCAGTGGCGGTCGGGCCAACAGCGAAGGTGCTTTTCTCTACTATCTCAAAGCTTTAAATTCTGATATTTCTATGTTAATTCAATCCATGGGAGGCATAACCATCCCTATGGCTTATAGCATTGCCATTAGGGCTGAAAATTGTTTGATCCAAGCTGGCAAACTTGCCCCTAGACCTCCCATGCCACTGTTTCCAAGTTTAGAGAATCCAAACACCAGTCAAGCACCTAATTTGGCTCCTTCTCCTACCCCTAGAAATAAGAGTTCAAATGAAGCTTCCACTTCATCTCCAAGTGCCCCAAATGATCTTGAAGAAGTCATGAAGCAATTGCAAAACCTAGGGCAATGAGCTGGTTACTCTCAAGAGGCAGTAGGGTCCAAGGTTTTAGACCTTCTTATCAACCCCAAGCTCAGCCTAACAGGCAGCCATACCAACCACAAAGGCCGGGTAAGTGCAGGAAGTTGATGGACAAATATAGGGTCATCCGTGGACATCATATTGCAAATAACAACATAATATCAACTTGTAGGGATTATTAGCAATACATACACTCAAAATTAGACAAAATTATATTAATATGAATTGTAGAATCCGGAATCTAGTTTCTAAAATACTAATTTTTGTAAAAAATGGACAAGATTAGCTATATTAAACACTCAAAATTCAATGACTTGGTATTTTTTTTAAAAAACGCTGATAAGATTATAGTCCTGTTTGCCCACAATTTGGATGACCAAAAATTGATATATATTTTTTTCCTTTGGTGAGAAGTTATATTCCACTATATATCTTGGGATGGATTTTATTTTGTATTTTTTTTTGCGAGTAATATTTTATTTTTATGATTTTTTCCGTGAAAGCGGTATGAAAACATAAAGAAAACAGAGCACTTTCCGTTTGCCCGCCATAACTTCATAAAAATATTCAAATCAAATAATTTATTTTTTTGAACATGTATATAATTTCACCATGGTTGGGATGGTATATGTTTTATCACATTCTGATAAGTGAAACAAATTTTGTAGTCTTAAACGTAGACATAAACATTCACAAGAAAAAGTGTCTTAAAGACCTACTATTAGTAAAAAATTATAAAATGATATTTATCCTCTTCTATTCACTTTAAAATTAGTATTTCTACAAAGCTAATAGTCTCCCCTACGCAATGGTACCATTTTTATGACATAGTTTTTACTTTTCGGCATGGTTCAAGTCCGCGGAAGACTAAATTTGATGTTTTACTTTATTTTTAATGTAAAATTCAGGATTTGATGTCCACTTAATTGTCCCCCAACTTGGTGCACTTACCCGCCACCTAATCCATTGCAAATATGAATCAAACAAGGCCTCCCGTGAATAGACCATTTCAGCCCTACAATCCAAATGCCATATCTTCCTCTAAGGCATTGGTGCCAACACAAAACAACCTTGCTCAGGAGTATGACTGGTGTTTTCCATGCAATGAGCCTCATAACCAATCCATGTGCTTCAATGGTGCTTTGAATCAAGCACTAATGGTGACAACTACTGGTGTGGAGGGTGAGGGCAGTCAAGGAAACAATCAACAACAAGAAACATTCCAACAGCAATCAGCCCCAAATGACACCACATTGGTAAATTGGCAAGCAGAGGATTTTTGTGGCATGAACCAGTAGTTTCTCAAGGTGTTGCAGCCAACACAAGGTCAAAAGAAGGAATTTGGGTGAAGAACAACCATTAGCCCCAACCAATCCACAACCTTCCATGGTTCCACAAGTGGTTGGCAAACAAAATCCGGTTGTAAATGCACAAGGGCAGCCAAGAACAACCCCTAGGCCAACTCAAATACCGGTTGTTGTTTCGCCTACACGCAGGAGTGAATGTGCAAACTAAGGGACAACAAAGAGATTCTTCATCATTGTTCGTATCATTGATCGATGAAGAAGACAAACGTCAATATATCAATGTGGGAATCCCTATCTATCCCAAGCCAAAGAGATTTGCTTTGCAGTGCCATGAAGGATTGGCCAACTTGAATGAGCAAGTTCGGATGCAAGACAAAGTGCTTACAAATGCTGCCCATCCCGAGGGAAATCATGGAAGACAAAGAAGGTAAAATGTTGAAGCCCCCTCCTTTTTATGTTTCATTAATCATTGGAAATCAGCTAGTGCACAATTGCATGATAGACTCAAAGGGGCAAGTAGCTCGGTAATGCCTAAACAGATAGCTGATTAGCTAGGACTTCAATATGAAACAACATCCAAAGGGTAGTAAAGGTGGATGGTACAGCAAGGTAGCAACAGTTGGAGTGATTAGAAACTTGAGTCTTACCTTGCATGCATGTCCAAATGTTGTTGTTTTACAAGATGTATCGACCATAGACCTTCCACCACTCTTTGCCTGTGCTTTGTCGAGGACTTCACAAACCCAAGATTGGGGGATATTTGTCTGCTGATTGGTCACACATGCTATTCAGAACGAGGTATGGAACTAAGGCTACAATCAGGTCAGAACCTATTGCAAACTTCCACATTGAGCCTTACACTCCAAGTCAGATTAATGCCAATTGCTCAGCATTTGATCAAGAAGATCACCCAAGCACTGATGAGGCTGACACCAAGGTTGGAAGCATCCCGGATCTAACTCTTGATGAATGGGCAAACAAGGTACATGCATTTGATCCTTATCAAGAAGTGGAAGAATCTGAGCTAGGGGTCTATTGCATACACGAAGAAAATCAGCCTATTCCTAGCATCACCAAGCCAAACCACAAAGATGACAATGAGGTATGGCAGCTATTTTTTGATGGATCAAGGAGTAGGCAAGGCACGTGTGAGGTGGAGCCATGATTATTTCACCTCAAGGAATAAAGTACTATTCAGCTTTTAGATTTCAGTTTCCATGCTCCAATAACACCGCTGAATATGAAGCCTTGGTGCAAGGGATGCATTGGGAAATCAAAAAGAAAATAAAGAACTTGCAAGTCTTCGGTGACGAGTGAATTGATTGTAAATCAGGTCAAGGGACAACATGCTGCCAAGAATGACCTTCTCAGTGCTACAAGAATAGGGTGTGGGACCTCATGGAAGATTTTGAGGGTTTTGCATCAAATCCGTTCCTAGGAAGGAGAATCAAGCTCATTGACAGGCTTGCAAGTGAGGGGTAGCCTTTGATATTGTGGAAAGCATTCAACAAGACAAGGTACAACCAAACATCCATGTGATTATGAGGCCTTCAGTGCTAGATAACAATGTTAGTTGGCAAGTGTTTGAGAATGACCAATGCAAATCATCCATTTCTTACAAGAAGAAGCTGAGTTCTCAGCTAAGAATCAAGAAAGATTGGAACAAAAGTAGATGGTGATTAAGTGGTACAACTGAGAACTAACAAGCTGCCCAAAGGACTTATCACTTTGGAGTCCATTTTTAACCCCAATGACCAGTTTAGAAAGGAGAAAGCAAACATTCAGGTCAAGAGAGAGGATTCAGTATCCATCTTGGTAGAAGAGAACAAACCATTGCAAATTGGAAGGATGACAACTGAACAAGAAAGGTATGAGTTCATACAGTTGTGTCAAGAGTTCCCTGATGTGTTTGCTTGGAGCTATGAAGACTTGAAAGGTTTCAATCCCAACTTAGCTCAGCATACCATTGAATTGGATCCAAATACTAAGCCTGTCAGGCAAAAACAAAGACCAGTCAATCCACACATGGAGCCTCTCATGAGGAAAGAATTGGACAAGCTGATTGAGTCAAGGATCATATTCCCAATCAAGCATTCTAGTTGGGTTGCCAACTTAGTTCCAGTCAGAAAGAAGAGTGGAGAGATCAGACTATGTGTTGACTTCAGAGACTTGAATAGAGCCTCTCTCAAGGACCATTACCCACTCCCTTCCATGGAGCAAATATTGCAAGTTGTAGCTGGTTCAGAAAGGTTCTCATTGCTTGATGGCTACTCAGGCTACAATCAGATTATGGTGAAGGAAGAGGACCAGTTCAAGACAACCTTCACAACCAAATGGGGAACTTTTGCATACAGGAAAATGCCATTTGGGCTGTCCAACGCTAGTGCTACCTTCCAAAGGGCAATGGACATGGCATTCAAAGGTTTGATTAACAATGTGGTGCTAATCTACCTTGATGATATCATTGTTTTTCAAAAATGCAGCAGACCACCTCTCTCATTTGAGGCAAGTCTTCACGAGGTGCAGGAGATTTGGAGTGTCTTTGAATCCTAAGAAGTGCATATTTCTTACACATGAAGGAAAGCTCCTTGGCCATATTGTCTCCAAGGAAGGATTAGCAATTGATCCAGAAAGGGTTGAAGCCATAAGAGCACTACCATTGCCAAGCCACAAGAAAGCCCTTCAGAGTTTCTTGGGAAGGATAAACTTTGTTCGGAGGTTTGTCCAAAATTTTACAGCCCCTTGTCAAGCCCATCACCAAAATGTTAAAGAAGAGCATGGCTTTCAAGTGGACAACGAAGGAAAAGAGAGTTTTGAAGCAATCAAAGAAGCTATCTCTCAAGCACCAACTCTCATCAACCTGCACTTCTCCAAGGATTTCATCCTCTATGCATTTGGAGGTAATGACACTATTTCTCGCCATTTTGGTACAATAGAACAAGGATAGTGATGAGCAGCCAATTACCTTCTTCAGCCGAGCCTAGATGACCATGAGATGAGGTACTCTTTTATTGAGAAGCATGTACTTGCAGAATCGAAGCTTGAAGAAATTCAAGCATTTAATCTCAAACAACAAGGTCCGGTTGCTGGTCTCACATGTCAAGGGTTAAGGACTTCCTCCTCAACAAGGATTTGAATGAGAAAATGGCAGGTTAGATCACCCGTGTCATGGAGTATGACATTGAGATCAAGATCACCAAGCTGGTAAGGGGAAAGGATTGTGTGAGCAGCTGGTTTGGGGAAGCAAAAGCAGAAGTATACAATGAAGAAGAGGCTGCTTTGACATCCAGGGACACCCATGAGCCAAGTGGCAATCAAGAAGAAGACAATGCTACCCCCACTCCTTGCTGGACCCAAGGCATTATACACTTCCTAGGTACAGGCCTATGCCCTTCGGAGATGAACAAGACCCAAAGGAGACACTTCAGATTGCAGGCTGTCCCGTATGCCATTGTTGATGGAGTTTTGTTCAAGAAAGATGTGAACGGAGTGATCTTTGAGATGCATTAGCACAAATCAAATTCAAAGGGTGTTGTAAGAGTTTCATGGTGGACCAGCTAGTGGTCATTTTACACCAAGAGTGACGGCTCTAAAAATTATGAAAGCTAGTTATTATTGGCCTAAGATTTTCAAAGTGATTGCTATGCATGGATCAAGAGGTGTAAGAATTGTGCATTCTTCACGGAAAAGAGAGACTTGCTGCCCTTCCATTACATCCAATCTCAATAGACCAGCCATTCATGCAATGGGGTTTAGACTTCATTGAGTCATTAATCCCAATTCAAGCCAAGGTCACAAATGGATTTTGACACCACGGACTACTTCACCAAATGGACGAGCGAGTAGCACTCAAAGAGGCAAATGAGTCTAGCATCTTAGACTTTTATGAGGGGATAACAACCAGATTTGGTGTACCTGCTACAATAATCTCTGATAATGCATTGGCATTCATTGGATCCAAGGTGACTAAGTGGGCTGTCAAGAACGGTATTTACCTAAGCACTTCATCAAACTATTACCCTCAAGGTAATGGCCAAGCCGAGTCTACAAACAAGAACTTGTTGAGGATCATTAGGAGGACTCTTGATGAGAATCAGAGGTCTTGGCATACCAAACTGAAATCAGCCTTATGGGCTGATAGGATAACTCCCAAAGATCCACAGGGCAACTCTCCATTCAGGCTTGTCTACGGAAGAGAAGCGTTCTTGCCCATGTCACTTGAGTTGCCAACATTGGAACTCATGAAGTAGCTGGAGTTGCTAGAGTTTGAGCCCATGGAGGTGAGGTATGCAGAGTTGATGGAGCTGCAAGAGATTAGAAATCAGGCATCCCAAGCAATGGAAAAGGATCAAGCTTTGATCAAAAAGACCTTTGATAGGAAGGCCAAAGATAGATCTTTTCAGGTTGGAGATCTAGTGTTGAAATGGGATGTGGATAGAGCAAAACCGGAAGGCATTCAAAATTTGATGCCATTTGGAGTGGCCCATACATGGTCACGAAGTGCAAGAACAACAATGCTTTCCAATTGGCCTCATTGGATGGTGAAGAACTGCAGATTCCAGTCAATGGAATCTATCTCAAGCATTGCTTCTAGAGGGAAGTTCACTACCTTGTAAATATTAGATTAGATTTTCATTCCTCCAAGTGCTTGTGCACATTGTTTTGTTGTAGGTTAGTTTTGTTTTCCCTAAGTGCTTTGGCATAGCTTGCTGTCCATGGAGATGTTTTGCAGTCCTTGCTTCCATCAGGTGATATTCCATCTTCCTCCTTACACATTCTGAGTCAGTTAGGGTTCTAAATAGAATATTTGATGACTCCATGCCCAATGGACTCTTGAGCAATTGGTCTTTTCATCTAGCGAGCGGCAGACGACCCCGCTGAGTCACCAAATTGTTATCCAATTTGCACCCCAGAGGTAAAATTGATAACATGCATCAGAATACTCAAGTCCCAGGCAAATAGATTGATTCAGGGCAAAAAATCATGTTTCTAGGGTCCCCTCAGATTTTTTCTAACTCTCCTGTCTAGGTTGAAAAGAGCAAGTTCTAAAAAAGGGTGAAAAAGTTGCAAAAAACAAGCTTGGGCCAGGAAAAATCATGAAAATTGGCTAAGTCCTGGTCCAGGCGGCCCTTGGGACAGTTGGGACGTCGGGCGCGAATCGGCCGAAAAGCCTCCAGGTGGTCCGCAAAGCATAGGGACATCCGGGCCGTGAGGACGCGCGGGACGCGAAAGGTGAACTGGCCGAAGGTCAAAGCAAAATCGACTAATCTGGCTTTGAGCGACACATGCAGGGACATCCGGCCGCGAGGACGCGAACCACCCTGGATCGACCGAAAAGGAGAACTTTCACACTGGGACAGTTGGGACATAGGGACGCGTGGGACGCGAAGAGCCGAGAAAGCCGAGAGCCAATCAAATTACGCCACGTGTCATCGGCCGAAAGAGGGACAGGGAAGCCCGAATCGGGCGGATCGGAAGTTTTTGTTCTAGGCGCTTGGGACATCCGGCCGAAGAGATGTGAAGGGTGCGAAAGCCCGGCTGGCTCGTGGGACGAATCAGCAACGCCACGTGTCACAAGGGGAAACGTCCAAAAGTTCAAAGGGTGAGGTTTGAAGGGTCAGCCTGAGCCAATAAAAAGAGGACATGTGTCCAATGGAGCAGGGAAGTGCGGAGCTCGGGAGGAGTTAGAAAATTTGGCAGAAGTTTTGGCCAAAATCTAAAAGCAAGGTCTTCCCACGCCCTGTCGACCAATCAATGCATGACACGTGTCCCAAGTGGCGGGGCGCGGGGAAAAAGTGGAAAATGTTCCAAAATCACAAAAAGGGCAAAAATTTCAAGGAAAACCCGCGGGACAGGGAAGGAGAGAGAATTACACATCCAATCAGCGCTTGACACGTGTCATCCAGGTGGCAGAGCGCGGAAAAAATTTCAAAACTCATTTTTGCCTGTTTTGTGCCCTAAATCTTCAGATCACCATATCTTTCGATCCAGAGCTCAGATTTGCACGTTCTTTATATCAATGGAAAGCTTATGAAATTCTCTACATGATTCCGTGGGTTAATCTTGAATTTTGGTGTAGTCTGGAGAGAGAAAGTTAAGAAACGGATCTGACGCGTGTTCATGGCCAGAAGTGACATTTCAGCGACCAAATTTAACGCAGAATGGGTCGCATTCTCCTGCAATTCGGTCAAAATGACAGGGTATGGGTTTGTAAGGTCCCCATGCCATTTTAATGCATCTACAGTCAAGGAGGAATGGGCTCTCACATTTTTGTATGTTTCTGTCTCCTGGGCTCGACCCATGCAATGTAAAAGCCAGATTTGGCTCATTTTGGTAGAAACGAGAACATTTTTGGCATAGCAGACTTCTTCTTTCACCTCCAGCAAGTGATTGTTGCAAGAATCAGACCTCTTCAAAGACTGTAATAGTTTTTACCTCTCTGAGGTTGTAATGCAGTGTTTTTGACATTGGAAATAATAATGCAAGCTTTGTGAATGGGTTTCAGTCCTTTGTTTGTGTTATTTGCTTCATTTCAGATCCTAAATTATATCTTCTCAGCCTGTGTATGTTTTATGCTGCAATCTTTGGTTTGTGTCTATTTGCATGACAAGAATATTCACCACTCCTTTTTGGTGCATCACCATCTTTAGTTAGTTTCAATTTTTGCACTTCTATCCCTGTCTCCTTGCAATTTAGAATAGGATTAGGACCTGAACCTCTGTAGTTGTGCAAGCATTAGATCTAAATCAGAGGAGTTTGAGGAACCAGCCTCTAATCTGGAGATTCCTCTCTCAGTTTCCTACAAGTCCCACACTTGGAGAGAGGTTTCCATGTTGTGCAATCACACTAGATGCTAGAGTGATCAACCTAGAAGCCCGATTTGCATCCGGGGGTCTTTGTGAGCCTGTAACAAAAAGTAGATCATTGGATAAGGAGTATAGTTAAATGCCATTTGTCAACATTGAATTACGAGACTCTTAATGGTGTAAGTGGGAAAGACTAGTATTTAAGAGTGAAGAAGCATCAAAGGATAGGTGAAAGAAGTTTAGGAGAGTTTTCAAGTATTATGAAGAGAATTGAGTCATGAAAGTACTAATGGTTTACAAGAAAAATGAATGTTTTTCTAATTCGAGTTTTGAGTTATGAATATATATGATTTGACATAAGAGTAGGGTCAAAATGTGATGTGAATGGTTGGAAACATCAACCAAAGGTGATGGATGAATTATTTTTATTATAACCACATGAATAATTTGATGGGTGTCATGCATGATTATCCTCATACTTCATTTGAATCAGTTTATTCATCATGTTATAGGTATGATCTTGTTCACCTCTACATCAAATTTACAAAGGTTTTAACTAAAGGGCTCAATATTTTTTTATTTTTTATTTTATTTTTAGTTTTTCGATTCACTAGGAAAACCACTTGTTACTTGAAATAGGTGTAAGTATCCAGTTGGTGTTTCTTAGTCCCATAAATTTTATCATTGCTTCATAATCCTAAAATTCATCTAGGGATTTAGGATTCTACTAGTCCTAATGGATGAGGGAAGGATAAAAAGGTCAAAGTTGATGGTTAATATGGTGTTATTAGTGAAAAGGTTGGTTGCAAAAAGATCTTCATAAAGGATATAGATGGACCTTGTTTCAATTTCGTCATAAAAAAATGATTTCATAATAACCAAGGAGGTATCGATTATGTTAGATTGTGTTAGGTTAATTATTATTTACCTTTATTAATTATGCATTGCATATTAATTAGTTTATTTATTTATTGGTTATATGGTTATATTTCATCATAACCATCTAATTGTCTTTATTCTGCATACGGGTGTTGTTGTATTGTTTTAACAATACTATTGTTTGTTTGTATTTAATATTGGTTATGCTTCTCGTATGATATTTTGGAAGCTTATGTAATCAAGGATATTGTTGCACCTATGCAACTTATTTTCTTGTGTGTATTCAGTTTGTACAATACCTATAAGTATTGCAGCTCATACCAATGTAATTTGGTTGATTTGAGATTAATAAAATCTATCAGGCTTCCACCCCTGTTGCTCAATTTACATTTGGTACTAGAGTTGGTTGAAGCTCCTGGAAAGGTTGGAGAGAGGTTGTAGAGGAAGAACAATCGTGGAGAAGAAATTTGCATCATCGGAGAGCCAGTGCTATACCTCCAACAACTTCCCACATCTCCCTGCAGTCCCACAACCTCCTGTGTGAAATCTAGGTAAACATAAAGCAATTTTTTTTTGCCTTGGTGCCCTCTACACCAGGAAAATTTGTTTCCTGGAACTTACAAAATTAAATTTTTTTCCCATCAGGGGTTTTGTCTTTAAATTATTTAGTTACAGATAATTTATCTGTACTATCAAATTTGGAGGAAGAGTTGTTCTTTGCGAGCTCCCACGAGACGATTGTCGAGCTTCCCCACCAAGCTTGTGATTGAGCTCTATTGTTGCACCGGTCACCGGTTATTCGACCAAGCCGTGCGAGAGGGTATTGGAGGAACCGAGATGAGATGTCTAAAAGAGGACCAAGTTGCATCTATTAAAGGCAATCCTCTACCTTCTGTACATCCATATGAGCCAATTTTCCTCATAATCATTGAAGCGTACCGACACCAACAATCAACGACCTGCGTATTTTATTCTTGGCAAAGTGGAAACAAGTTTCAAGTTAGACGAGCCATTGTATTCCTCCATCGTGCCATCCGAACCATTGAGCAAAGCCCCGTTGGTTATGCTAGTTTATTTAACCGAGCCCCCATGTATTGAAAAGTTGGCTTCTCCCAAATGCACAACAAGCTCTAACACAGTAAACAACGACACAAAAACAAGCAAAACCATGAGAAACTAACGAAGCATAGACAAAAAAACATAGATCTTATCAACAAGGTGGTGTGTAAGCAATCCAAAACGGTGAAGAAATGCTCCACACGAGACGTGTAGACATGACCATAGCATGAAAACCTCCAAATGACTGCAAAAAGCCAAAGCGGTGGTGTCAAAGAAACTCCATTAAAAACCAAAGGCAAACAAAAAGAATTTATCAAAGGAGATAAAATGCTTTAGATCCTCATTTCGAGGAAACCCTAAACATTTCTCCAAATCGCCACGTAGGCCTCCTCCTCTCGCCACGTTGCTATTTTAAAAAGGTAAGTCACTTTTCATCTGCTTCAAATACAATATACTTCATTTCATATCACAAGCGCTCATAGAGCCTACAGGCGATTAAGTAGAACAACTTAGAAGAAAAGTGTCGAGGTTTGAATCCCACTTCCAACTTATTTTTTTGACTCTAGTGATGAATTTGGAAAAACTACCATAGTTAGAGGCACATTTAGCGAAAAACATCTCGCTAACCTGTTAGTTATAGTTAAACCCACCTCTAAAACTTTAGCAAGAAAAACCCTAATATAGGGCAATTTTTTTCTCCTAATAGGCCTATTTTTTCATTTTGAGCAACATTTGCTAAAGGAGGTGTACCCAAAAATTGCTTTTTCAGCTATTTGTTTTTGTAATTTTTGGCATAGAGGTCATTTTGGACTCGGAGGCCACCAGGCTCGTAAAACAATTTTTTTCATGCCATTCAATTTTTTCCAAATTTTTGAATGTAATTACATGTTTCAATATATTATACTAATTTTCAGGTTGCCATAGTCAACCGCAAATATTGTAATCGCTAAGAAACTGGCGAGAGAGTTGTAATAAAAATAGTAAAAATGGTTATGAAACACTCACGAGATCCTAGATGTCATTCGCAACATTAGGTAATATATATAGTGCCTCCGTAAGCACTTATGGGTAAAGTCTGCCGTGACTACTACCGCACTTAATGCCTAATATAGTCATGTAACAATGTCATCTCGCGCATCATCCCTTTAAATCAACGGGGTAATAAGGTCATAGTGCACACACTATGAGCCATCCAATCTGTCCATAAATGATTGCATTTACATAAATCCGAATGAGAAATTATACGAGTATATAGCAAAGTTACATACGTGTATGAGGATATTTCTTTGAGCCGGTGTCAATAATCACATGGACCCCTTTCAAAGTATTGTCTTGTTACCATGTTTTGAATTATTTCACGTATGTTAACACCTCTTTCACGTACCTCCAGTATATAGAAAGGGCGAGCTTCTTCCATGTACCATTGGATATATCGGGTGCGTATATAAAGGTTTAGTATATCGACTAGCGGTGTATAGATTCGAGACCTTATACTTGGAGTGATAAGAACCAAACCATGTTAGTGATTTCTAAAAATTAGCACCAATGCCCCCAAATTTTTTCTTCCGATTCACAACTACTCGTGAGGAAACAACTATGCTACATGGAAAACTAAAATCAAGACACAACTTGAGTTTAAAGATATCCTGGACTATTTTGAATAGTATCTTTGTTATCCAAAATGAGCCCCTTGCTCATTTTTTGGCTAACTCCCTTCATTCTTTCCTCTCTTGTGCCTCAGTCATAATTTTTTATCTTTTAGGCACTCAAAACCTTCTGGAAATGGCACCATTGGATAGAGCTTTTTCTCAGCTTTCCAGAAAGGTAAATTTTTCCTCCTAACTCCATGTATTTTTGAAGTTATGGCTCGGTGGAGTTTTTGTGGGAAATTTTCCCTTAAAGGTCCGTAGCCAATAAGATGGTGCCAAGTGTTAAAGGAAGTGGCGGGTCGAGAGGAAAAGTTGGATTTTTTACCAAGTGATTCAGCCAGTTTTCAAAAGGAACATTTCACCCAAGGCCCGCCGATGAATGACATGCCGCCACGTGTCTAAGGGGGAGAAAATTGAAAAATGACTAAGTGTTGGCGCCATGGAAAAATCTCCGAGAAAGGCCCGCGTTGTAACGTCCTCATTTTATACATTAGAACAAGTAATTTTTTTTTTTTTTTAATAAATGCTTCCGGTTCTAAATACATAATTTAGAACTCACAAATCAAAGCAACCATTCTTATAACAGAGATAACCATATGCAGCAATGACTCGGAGTACCTCCGATCTATTCATTCCATGACTCGGTAATCTAATGATCTATTCATGTGTATTAAGAGTTGGAGTTTTTATTTAACACATCACTCTTGCGGTTCTCTTCCCTAATGTCTGGGATTCGAGATGCTCAATGCCTAAGGAACCTATCTCGAATAATTGTTACCATTATTCATTGGCATCTCATCCCTTAGACTAGGTGACTTAGGACAACGCAATCAACAGCTTGCGATACTTTGGCCAAAGATTTGAAACATACTACTTATGTCTCGTATTCCTTGACGGCATACTCATCAATCTAGAATACGTCCTTCACCCCATTCCTATGTTATGTAGAATGTCTTATACTGACTTCTGTCAGTCTCTCCTATCCCAAGTTATTCACTCGGAAATGGATTAGTAAGGTGACAACGTTATATGGATGCTCCCGAGGACTAGGGATACGCTGACATACTGGGTCAACCCTAGTTAAACCAGTGTGTCAAGATACCCCGAGTCTCCTAGGCAGCCTTATAATGTGACCACATTCCTAATCAGTCCCAGAGTAACTTGTTCGAGTTTAAGGTGTAAATCTTAACGATCAATGCAAAGGGTGTCGTCATAAGTCACCTACATTGTTGTATCTTCGAGAAGATCCTAATCTTCACGAAGGTACAACCCTGCAGTTGACTTGTGCCGTCAACCTTTAAATCCGCCTCGAATAGATCTACTTATTAATATCGAGATATAGTGATTAAGAATCCAATTAAACATTGTCTTGACTCAGATTAAGACTAGGAAGTAATAATTTATTCAGCTTGTTTAACTTCCTGCTCAGGTTTATTTTAACCCTAGCTTCCAGAAAGACAGTGATCTAAATTCCAATTTTAGCTTTAGATAGAACATACTAGAACTACTAAACAATCATAAGTATTCAGTCACTTATTCTTGCAAGCTTACATTGATAATCACAAAAGTCTCCAAATTATACAATAATAACAATGCTCTCAAGATCATTTGAACCGAAGAAGGTCAAACTATCAAGATATGAATACAAACACATAAGTAACAAATATCTCTCTTTATTCCCTTCAGGCTAATCAAATACATTTTATGCATTCAGCATACTTGATACAATATTTCAACAGAAAAAGAACATCTTTCCTCATATAGTACATTTAGAGAATCAAGTCTGTAATTCATCATAAAACCAAATTAAACAATCTGAACATCCTATCGATCTACGTGCTTTTACCATTTACGGCAACCATCTGCAAAAATGTCAACATGGGTCGAGTTCGATGAACCGAGCATGATAAGCACTAACTCTTAAAACAATTGCAATCCACCAACTGTTGATCCATGCAATACATTCGCAACATGTCCTCCAACACTTGATTTACCCTCTCAGTTTGTCCATCCGTTTCCTGGATGATATGCAGAACTGAAGTTTAGTTTCATTCCAAGAGCTGTATTAAGCGTTTGCCAAAATCTTGACGTCATTCTTGGATCCCTGTCAGATATAATCAATTCTGGTACACCATGCAATCTAAAAATTTCGTGTACGAATCTTTTGGCCAGCACTGGTGAATCATCCTTTAGATTTCCAGTGATGAAATGAGCTACCTTAGTTAGTTTATCTACAACTACCAGGATAACATCATGTTTATTCCTGGACATAGGTAACCCTTGTACAAAGTCCATGGTTATTACTTGCCATTTGTACTGCGGTATGCTATGAGGATATAATAGTCCAGCAGGGTGCATATGTTCTGCCTTAACCCGCTGACATTCCAAACAATGAGTCACAAAATCAATGACATCCTTTTTCATACCTTTCCAAAAGTATTGTTGTTTCAGATCAGCAAGCATTTTTGTGATTCCCGGGTGTCCAGAGAAAGGTGAATTATGAAATTCAACTAACAACTTCTTTCTCAAATCATTCAGCATAGGTACATATACCCTGTTTTCATAACGCAAGATTCCTTCATCATCAAAATGAAAACCTTTATACCTTTCATCATTAGGTTCTGCAGCAAGCGCTGCTTTTACTTGCTGAAAGTATGCATATGATTCTGAGGCACTTTTTACCTCATCCTTAAACTGAGTTCTTAATGTTATAAGAGCAGAAATGTGCTTCCTACGACTTAGAGCATCAGCTACTCTATTCTCCTTCCCTTTGATGTAGCTAATATCAAAATCATATTGTGATAAAAATTCTAACCACCTTCTCTATCCTGCATTCAAATTACATTCGATTAGGCTTTGAGTGAAAATATATTTTAGCCCTAAGTGATCAGTTTTCAACTCAAAAGGTTTCCCAAGTAAATAGTGTCTCCAGGACTTGAAGTGCATGAACAATGGCGTGAAGCTCCAAATCATGAGGAGCATAATTCAGCTCATGTAACTTAAGTTTTCTACTTTCATATGCTATGACTTGATCATTTTGTAACAAAAACCTCCAAGGCCTTCCCTGCAGCATCCGTTACAACAAGAAAGCTCCCATTAGGTCCTGTACAACTAATATAGGTGCGCAGAAGTCAACGGCTTTTCGACTTTTGAAAGCCGCTTCGCACTTATCATTCCAAATAAATTTCTTATCCTTCTTCTGCAATGAAGTTATTGGTGTAGCCACTTTAGAAAAATCCTTAACAAATTTTCTATAGTAACCAACAAGACCCATGAAGCTTCTTACTTCGTGCACATTCTTTGGTGCAAGCCACTCAGTTATTGCCACTATTTTTGAAGGATCTACAACAATTCCTTCTTTGCTAATGACATGACCCAAATAGTGAACTTCTGAATCAAAGAAAGAACATTTGGATAACTTACCATACAACTTCCTTTTTCTCAAAATTCCCAAAACTATCTTCAAATGCTCATTGTGCTCCTCAATGCTTTTAGAATAAACGAGAATATCGTCCAAGAATACAAGTACAAACTTGTCCAAATATTCTTGAAAGATATTGTTCATTAAGTTCATAAAGGCTGGGTGCATTAGTTAATCCAAAGGGTAGAACCGTGAATTCATAATGTCCGTACCTTGTTCGGAAAGTCAAGTTTTATGAATATCTTCTTCTCTAATCCTTAACTCGATGATAACTTGATTGAAGATCTATCTTAGAATAAACCGCTGCCCCACGCATTTGATCAAATAAATCATCGATCCTTGGAAGTGGATATTTGTTCTTGATTATTGATTTGTTCAACATTCGATAATCAATACCACGACCCTAAGTGTTCCATCCTTCTTTTTCACAAATATTACAGCGCTCCCCAAGGTGAAACACTTGGTCTAATCAAACCTTTAGACAAAAGTTCTTGCAATTATGCCTTAAGCTCGACTAACTCGTACTAGTCATCCGATAAGGTGCTTTGGAAATAGGTTCGGCTCTGGTTTGATTTCGATAGTGAAGTCAAATTCCCTCTTGGGTGGTAACCGTGGTAATTCTTCCGGAAAAACATCCTCGAAACTTTGTAGCAGATGAAATTGTTTTATGTAATCACCATCTTCTTCTGAAAATTCAGATATCTTTCTTGCATAAAGGGTACATCCTTTGTTTTTAGCCTTTTTAAGCTGCATGGCTGACATTTTTCTAACTCAAATTTCCCGTTTCACACCTTGAATCTCTGTTGTTTCAGTGATCATCTAAACATTTTATGTTCTTTTCATAAAGATCTACCTTTTCTTTATGGTCACTAACCAATCGACACCGATGAAAATTTCATACGATCCCAAAGGTGCAACATAGAGGTCAACTTCCGTGGAAAAGTTAGGTAAGTCAAGGACTCGCCCCAAAAAGACACATACTCACTTGTATGTACAAAGTTATTACCATACTTGTCTACCCAAGATTTATCCATTTTTCTAGATTTTCTCTTAAGTTTAGAAGCAAGTTTATTAGAAATGAAACATTTAGTAGCTCCCGTATCAAAAAGAATAGTGACAGTATGCCAAATAACTTAAACTTCTATAGGTGTTACTTGCTTTTTAGCTTGCTTGTCTACTTGCGGATGTATCTTATCTTTGCTGCTGATTACGATCATCCTTCTTCAAAGGGAACTGATTTGCGTAGTGGTCTTTGACACAATTGTAGCAGCCTCCTACAGTCCCTTTTTAGGCTTAAAATTGCCTCCGAGCCTTGTAATTATCACGTTGTCCTCTATAGGGCTTCGCCCATTGTTATATAATTTTTGGCAAAATTATCCCTTAAATTTCAAAGAGCTTATTTCACTCTTGCTTTTTACTATTATCCCCTGAAACTTACTTTTGGTTTCAAACTTTTTCCATGGTCCCTTTTTGGGTGCAAGAGAGGTTGAAGAAGGGTTTGCAGTCTTTTCCGCACTTCCTCCTTATGAGCGAAATAGCCTTTAATTTCTGTTCTTGTCTTATGGCCTTTTCAACAACTCCTTCCGTAGTGGTTGGGTGTGAACATCGACCTCTCCCCTATCACGGGATTCAATTCCATGATGAATTTCGTATTCGAACTTCGTTAGTTTGATACTATCGCGGTACATACTTGAGGAGTTTTGTAAACTGCTCCCAAGTATTCTTCGCCACGTTAGCTTCCCTTGAGCTAAGTTCGGAATTTTGTCATTTTCGATCATAGAAAAGTTGTGGCAGCCAACGTTGCCTAAAATAGCCTTTAAATTGATCCCAAGTAATATTGGTCTCATCAATATTTAGCTCAGCTTTACGGCTATCCCACCACAAAGATGCTTTGTGGGAAAGCTGATAGGCTCCCCAAATAGCTTTGGTTTCCTCTGAGAAGTTTCTTATTGCAAAGTACTTCTCCATTTCGCTGAGCCAGTTCTCAGCTCCATCTCCTAATGTGGTGCCATCATACTTAGGTGGGCTTATCCTTTTTATATCATTAGTGAGTTCTGCTGCCAACCTGGCCTTTTTGTTTTCTGGTTGGACAGGTGCATTTCCAGCATTAATATCAACACCCATATCGGGGTTGTCCTCAGGAGGTTGCTGATTGTTATTACCAGCTTCTTCATCCTCCTCATTTCCCATCACCTTGCTGTTCAAGTACAGCTAAACGATCTCTTGTGTCCAACAGGGCAGCAAGGATCTCATCAAGTTTTTGGGTTGTTGCCGCCCCTCCTTCAGGTGGAGCATTATTCGCAACGTTCCCCCTTGTTCTAACCATTTTCTGTTACAAGAAAATTCAGGTTTTCATCAGATTATGGACACAATAGGCCCAAGAGCTGCAACCTTTAGCTCTGATACCAAGATGTAACATCCTCATTTTATACATTAGAACAAGTAAATTTTTTTTTTTTTAATAAATGCTTCCTGGTTCTAAATACATAATTTAGAACTCACAAATCAAAGCAACCATTCTTATAACAGATAACCATATGCAGATGTAATGACTCCTGGAGTACCTCCGATCTGTTCATTCCATGACTCGGTAATCTACCGATCTATTCATGTGTATTAAGAGTTGGCATTTTTATTTAACACATCACTCTTGTGGTTCTCTTCCCTAATCTGGGATTCAGAATGCTCTGTCTAAGGAACCTATCTGAATAATTGTTACCATTATTCATCGGCATCTCTTCCCTTAGACTAGGTGACTTAGGACAATGCAATCAAGACTTGCGATACTTTGGCCAAAGATTTGAAACATATCGCTTATGTCTCGTATTCCTTGGACGGCATACTCATCAATCTGGAATATGTCCTTCACCCCATTCCTATGTTATGTAGAATGTCTTATACTGACTTCTGTCAGTCTCTCCTATCCCAAGTTATTCACTCGGAAATGGATTAGTAAGGTGACAACATTATATGGAAGCTCCCGAGGACTAGGGATACGCCGACATCTTGGGTCAACCCTAGTTAAACCAAGTGTGTCAAGATACCCCGAGTCTCCTAGGTAGCCTTATAACGTGACCACATTCCTAATCAGTCCCAGTATCTTGTTCGAGTTTAAGGTGTAAATCTTAACGATCAATGCAAAGGGTGTCGTCATAAGTCACTGCATTGTTGTATCTTCGAGAAGATCCTAATCTTCACGAAGGTACAACCCTCTGATTGACTTGTGCCATCAACCTTTAAATCCGCCTCGAATAGATCTACTTATTAATATCGAGATATAGTGATTAAGAATCCAATTAAACGTTGTCTTGACTCAGATCAAGACTAGGAAGTAATAATTTATTCAGCTTGTTTAACTTCCTGCTCAGGTTTATTTTAACCCTAGCTTCCAGAAAGACAGTGATCTAAATTCCAATTTTAGCTTTAGATAGAACATACTAGAACTACTAAACAATCATAAGTATTCAGTCACTTATTCTTGCAAGCTTACATTGATAATCACAAAAGTCTCCAAATTATACAATAATAACAATGCTCTCAAGATCATTTGAACCGAAGAAGGTCAAACTATCAAGATAAGAATACAAACACATAAGTAACAAATATCTCTTTTTATTCCCTTCAAGCTAATCAAATACATTTTATGCATTCAACATACTTGATACAATATTTCAACAGAAAAGAACATCTTTCCTCATATAGTACATTTAGAGAATCAAGCTGTAATTCATCATAAAACCAAATTAAACAATCTGAACATCCTATCAGATCTGCGTGCTTTTACCACTTACGGCAACCATCTGCAAAAATTGTCAACATGGGTCAGTTCGATGAACTGAGCATGATAAGCACTAACTCTTAAAACAATTGCAATCCACCAACTGTTTTCATTAAACAACCTGTTTAAATGAGATCATTTCACCAAACAAGTAAACATATTTCAGACTATGCTTTTGTAATACAAACATGACTATAAACGCGTAACTCAAATTATCATTACTGAATAGTCCTAGATACTTTTCAAATATTTCATCAAAATATTAGGGATCAAGAAGAATGAAAGTATCCAAAACAACTATCCATCTGAATCCCAAGGACAACAAACATCAGACAGATCATTACATTCAACATAGTAAAATGAATATCATAACAAATCATGATTCCATCAATATGTTAAAAACAGTTCTAACGGTTAGATAAAAATATCAACATATACTTTACAACAGAAGAGAAAGAAAACAAGTCATTCATATTTCCCTTCAAACAAGCTCATGACTGTACCGTCTCCTCGAGAGTAAAGCATTCACCTTATACGCATACGAATAAGTCAGACGAGCCACAAGAAGAACCACAGTTTTGTTAAAATTAAATATAACAAACTCCTGTAGCTTACTAGCAGTACAGTAGCTCTCACGCCAAAACAGTGATGAATAATCTATCAAATAGACTCCACATAACCTTCCATACGAAGCGACAAACAAGAAAATATTCAATGCCATCGCTTGTCGAGGTGCAGTCGATAGCTCCTTAGTTCAGTCAAGCTCAAGACTAGATATTCATGCTAATAGAAGACGTAATCATGTTCAAACACAAGAACAATCCCACTGAGTCGAAACTCACATCAACATTCAGTTCAATTTAATCCCTACTAAAACACAGCAAGGACAAAAATCGAGAATCGAACCAACATACAACATAACATGGGCTCGAACAGTGCCAAATTCAACCAATACTTATATTAAAGGTTTCAATTGAAGTTGAATTCGTATGACAACAAATCAAGAATACTAAAAGTACTCACAGCAAGAACTCCTACAGATGTTACAACATAAATTACTTTTCAGTGTCTCCACCAAAGTTGATAACATTTAGTATTCATAATAACAACAACATTCATAACCCAGCTTTGAATGAAATTAAAAATACTAGATACCTGTCAAGGACTCTCACTGAGTCAGTATCGACCGAAATCATAACAGGACTTACACAGAAGTAGAAACACCAGTCACATATCAAGGATTCCAACCATGTGGTACTCTTCAAATAAACTTCTACAGAAGTAGAAAGATACATGATACATATCAATCCAAAAATTCCAATCAAAACAATATCATACCGTGTTCACATCTGAACTCCTTCAGAAGTAGAAACGTATGGCATTCACGACTAACTTCTACAGAAGCCCAAATACAAGATATATATATATATATTATTAGGGTTCCAACAGAGCCAATAGCAATAAGTGTTCATAACCAGGCTTATACAGAAGCAGAAACACTGGTTTCCTATCAAGGACTTCAACTGAATCCAAACAACAGTATTCGTTTTAAGCTTAAGCAGAAGACAAAATATAAAAAGTACACCAACTGAGTCTGTACCAAGAAATTCTTTGCTAAGCGAAAGTATTCATATTAAGACAACTGAAGTCGTATTACCAATTACCCCTCCAGGACTCTGACTGAATCAAACTACCAATATTCACATATATGACTTCTACAGAAGACCATAATATACGAACCATTCCAAGAACTCCACAGAGTCATTTTGTGTATAAACAAATATATTGCAAACTATCAACGGGTTAAATCCCATAATTGCAACACAAGGGGGAAATAACTTCTACAAAGTCGCATTCAAATACAATAACACAGGAAGTTATCCAATCAGAAGTAACTTAAGTATTATAGCAAGATCCAACAAGATTCAGCAACCATAACACATATTACTCATGACAAAACTTTTAGAGAAGTCGTATATACTGTACACTCAAGAAATCCAACAGAATCGTTTCAACAAGAGAAAACAGTGAGGTATAGACTTAAGTCCGAATCAGACAAGAAAACAATTCTTAAACTCCTACAGAGCCAAATTCATATATTTTCCTTGCAACATTTCTTCAAAATCCAACCTGAATGCAAAACACAAAGCAAGGTAATACATCCGTTCGAAACAAAATGCACACCCATCAAGGGTTTACTCGAAAAATCGAGCCGGTTAAGAAAATACAACAACTAAATCACACAAGGCTACCATAAAAACCAACTGAACCCGAAAATCATTTGAACAGAGTTGTTCTAATGAAATCATTTGAAAGAAAGCAAGATCTTTAAAAGTTAGAGCCTAACATGCCTGGTTATTTGCTTAAAAATCCGAAGAAGACCACTGAAAGAGCTCGTGCCTTCTCCTCTTTTTCCACGTTAGATTCAACAACAATAACTTGTTATTTCCATGCCTTATAAACTTTCCTTGCCAGAGAAAAGAGCTAGTTACGCTCATATTTGCCATGCAACACCAAGTAGACTGGTGCGAAGAACCAAAGATCGAGGTAGGAAAACCGAGCGCATGAAAACCAAACAAACTACCGCTTTTCCATTTTGCATGCCTTCCCGAGAAACTCCGAGCTCGAAGACCGAGCTCATTAATTGCATTTACTCCAAATTTCCCGCTCAATCTCCATTGCCACCGACCGCCATAGTTGGCGATGGACAAATGCAAGTCGAAGACCATTTCTAACTTTGGCGACTCTGCCACGTCAGCCTTACTAGCCGTTTAAACTTCTACCATTTACCTGTCCTTCATGCTTATCCATCCCATTTAATGCCATAGGAACTGCCGCCCATGGCTCGCACCCTTTCATAGGTCCCCTTTCCTCCTTGTTCATTAGTTAGGTTAGTAACATAGGTTAGGATTTTAAGATGCTACTTAGTCTAACCTCCATAGTGCTAGGTTACTAACTTAGAACATTTAGCTTATAGCTTAGGCCTAGGTTAGATTAACACTAATCTAACCCCTAGGTCATAGTTTAGTTTTAGGTTACTAACCTTAATAAATCCAGTTTAGGTCTAACATTTCAAATGCTCAGAAAAAGAACCTACAAACATACATTCACGAACAGGATTCACTCCTGCACTGCCAATAGGCTAGTGGAATAAATGTATCTGAATTTATTACCTGGCCCACGATCAAGACCTTCCTGATATTACGATATCGGGAACCAATTCATTTAACATGATCATCCAAAGTTACAGCCCGCCGCCCCACGCCGCAAGATCGATCAAAGATCGGAGCCATGTGTCCTATGTCCTGGAAGGGCGAAGTGTGGGGAGATTGGGATTTTTTCCCCAAAAATATTAAATGAAAATAAAAATGTTATCCCCAAGGGCCCGCGTTGAATGAGATTGCGCCACGTGTCTCGTGATCGGAAGGCGGAAGGGAAAAAATTTGGAAAATTTTCCCAAAGCAAAACGAAGGAAATTTGCGAAAGAAAAGTCCATTCCTAAGCGCGAGCCAATGATATCATGCCACATGTCCATGTGGTGGAATAAATTTCAAGACAAGCACAGTAGGAAAAAAATTCAAGGAAAAGCCCATGCGCTAATCATAACGTGCCACGTGTCCTCAACTCATCGGCCCGACGGAGAATTTTTGGAAAATTTTCCAATGGCCAAAACGGTGGAAAATAAAAGAAGAAGGTCTATGCCCAACCAGCATGTGCCACGTGGCACCTCGAAGGGCAAAGTGCAGGTTTTTTTGGGAAATTTTCCCAAATGCAAAAAGTGGAAAATTTCAAAATGTTTTAATCCGCTTTTGGCCTGTTTTGCCCTAAAATTCAAATGGCCATAACTTTCGATCCAGCTCGATTTTCACGTTCTTTATATCATTGGAAAGCTGGTAAAATTATATACAAGATTCCAAGGTCATTTTTTTATTTTGATGGATTTTGGAGAGAGAAAATTGAAAAACGCCTTGGCATGTGGTGATGAACAGAAATGACGTTTCAACCACCATTTTTAATGAAGAATGGCTCGCATTCTCTCCCAGCATGGTAAAAATGTCAGGGGATGGACTTGTAAGGATGCCCATGCCATTTTATTACATTTTTGGTCAGTGGTTGGAGATCTCTCCATGTTTTCCACTTTTCTCTCTCTTGGGTCGCTTTTTGCCTTTGTAAAAGCTAGATTTGGCTCATTTTTGAAAGGTTGTTGAACATTTTCATGTATTACAGGCTCCCTCTTTCACCTTGAAAGTGATTTTGTGGAAAAACAGACCTCTTCCAAGACTGTAACCTATTTTTACCTCTCAGATGTTGTAATGCAAGTGTTTTTGATGTTAAAATGACAATGCAGGCTCTGTGAATGAGTTTTAATCCTCTGTTTGTGTTGTTTGATTCATTTCTAACCTCCATTACAATTTATCAGTTTGTGCATGAAGTTTTGTTGCATTTCTATGATTTGTGTCAATCTGTAGAAGTAAAAAATGCTCACCACTCCTTTGGTGCATCACCTTATTAGCATTAGTTTCAGTTTTTTTGCATTCTCTATCTCTGTCCCCTTTGGAATTTAGAGTAGGATCTTGAATTCAAACCCTCTGTAACTTGCAAGTAATATACCTGATCAGAGGAGTTGAGGAACCAACCTCTAATCTAGAGATTCTTTTCCCATTTTTACAAGTCCCACACTTGGGGAAAAGATTCAATGTTGTGCAATCACACTGGATGTCCAAAATGTCAAACTAGAAGTCTGATCAACATCCAGGGGTGCTGCTGATTTACACTAACAATTTTGGCATGCCCGGTGGGACCTTAGAGGTCTTCATCTTCATTGCAACAAAATTGATGTGCATTTGTTGCAAGTTTCTTGCTTAAAAGAGCCCTAAATTACACATCTGGCGACTCCAAGGAAGAAGAATCAGCTGGTTTTAGCAGTGTAGACCTGAAAACTCATGAGAAGAATCACCACAAGGTCAAGAGTTGGAGAAGAAGAGGTGTTGTTTGAGTATTTGTAGTTATCTCCAAGAAGAAGGCAAAGAGGGAGGAGAATTCAAAGGTCTCCATCTCCACCAAATAGAACTCTATCAACTCCTCCACAGTAGGCCTTTCATTCAATCAACAAGGGTTCTAAGGCTAATCGAATGGCACAAAACACAACCCCTATGTCAACTTCACTTTGGGCAGCCCACTTGCTCTCAATACACAAAATCCAATCCCGTTGCAACATTGAAGAACATTCCATACTTTCTTGGAGAGAATCGGACCACTCCACGTGATCATGTTAAGGATATTGCTAATATTTGTGCAATCCATGAGATCAATGAGATGCAAGTTGTTGTCAAATTGTTGGCATCTTCATTCAAAGGGAAAGATTTGCAATGGTTTAGGAGTCTTGCCTCAGGTTCTATTCAAAATTGGAACTAGCTATGTATAGCCCTCCATGAGTAGTTTGGAGAAAAGGGAGACAACTTGTCCCTTTTGGAACAACTAACAACCATCAAGAGAGCTCCCAATGAGCAGCTGACTGACTTTAACTTCAGGTTTCAAATGACTTGGGAGAGAATTCTAGTGGCAGTAAGGCCAGCAACAGAAGGTGCTTTTCTATATTACCTTAAAGCTTTAAATTTTGATATTTCTATGTTGATTCAATCCATGGGAGGCACAACTATCCCTGTTGCTTATAACATTGCCATTAGAGCTGAAAATTGTTTGATTCAAGCTGGCAAGCTAGCTCCTAGGCCTCCAATGCCATTATTTCCAAGTTTAGAGAGCCCAAATACTAGTCAAGTGCCTATTTTAGCTCCTATTCCCACTCCTAGAAATCAGAATTCAAGTGAAGCTTCTACTTCATCTTCTAGTGCCTCAAATGAACTTCAAGAAGTCATGAAGCAATTACAAAATCTAGGTAATGAGCTGGTTACACTCAAGAGGCAGCAAGCCCAAGGTTTTAGACCTTCTTTCCAGCCTCAAGCTCAGCCTAACAGGCAGCCATACCAGCCTCAAAGACCACCCAATCTAGCTGCAAATTTAAATCAAGCAAGACCTCCTACCAACAGACCATTTCAGCCCTATAATCCCAATGCTACATCTGCCTCTAAGGCATTAGTGCCAGTGCAAAACAACATAGCTCAAGAGTATGATTGGTGTTTCCCATGCAATGAACCTCACAACCAGTCTATGTGTTTCAACGGTGCCTTAAATCAAGCATTAATGGTGACTACAACTGGTGTGGAGGGTGAAGGTAGTCAAGGAAATAACCAACAACAAGAAACATTCTAGTAGCAATCAGCTCCAAATGATACCACACTTGTAAACTGGCAGGAAGAAGATTTTTGTGGCATGAATCAAATGGTTCCCAAAGTGTTGCAGCCAACACAAGGTCAAAAAGGAGAAATTTGGGTGAAGAACAACCATTGGCTCCAAGTAATCCACAATCTTCTATCACTCCACAAATTATTGGCAAGCAAAATGCAGTTCCAAACACGCAAGGGCTGCCTAAAACAGCTCCTAGGCCAACTCAAATGCCAGTTGTTGCTGCCCATATGCAAGGAATGAATGTGCAGGCCAAGGGATAGCAAAGAGATGCTTCATCTCCATTCAACATCATTGATCAAATGAAGAAGACAAATGTAAACATATCAATGTGGGAATCACTATCTATCCCAGGCCAAAGAGATTTGCTACAAGCTGCCATGAAGGACTGGTCAACTTCAAATCAGCAAGTCCAAATGCAAGAGAAGGTGCTCACAAATGCTGCCTAGCCTAAAGGGAATCATGGAGGATAGCAAGGTAAAATGTTGAAGCCCCCTCCATTCTATGTTTCATTGATCATTGGAAACCATTTAGTACACAATTGCATGATTGATTCGGAGCAAGTAGTTCAGTAATGCCCAAGCAAATAGCTGATCAGTTGGGAATTCAATATGAAGTCATATCCAAAGGGGTAGTGCAATTGGATGGGACAACAGTAACAACAGTTGGAGTGATAAAAAACTTGAGTCTTACTTTGCATGCATGCCCCAACGTTGTTGTTTTGCAAGATGTCTCAGTAATAGATCTTCCACCACTCTTTGCCCTATGTCTATCAAGGGATTTCACAGCCAAGATTGGAGGTTACTTATCTACTGATTGGTCACACATGTTGTTTAGAACAAGATATGGAACCAAGGCCACAATCAGATCTGAGCCTATTGCAAACTTTCACATTGAGCCTCACACTCCAAGCCAAATCAATACCAATTGTTCAATGTTTGATCAAGAGGATTATCCAAGCACTGATGAAGCTGACACCAAGGTTGGAAGCATCCCAGATCTGACTCTTGATGAATGGGCAAACAAGGTGCATGCTTTTGATCCTTATCAAGAAATAGAAGAATCTGAGTTAGGAGTCTATTGCATGCATGAAGAAAATCAGCCTATCCCTAGCATCACCAAGCCAGACCACAAGGATGACAATGAGGTATGGCAGTTGTTTTTGATGGATCAAGGAGTAGAAGGGGCAAGGTGCAGGAGGAGGAGCTATGCTTGTTTCACCTCAAGGAGTTAAGTATTATTCAGCTTTTAGATTTCAGTTTGCATGCTCTAATAACACTGCTGAATATGAAGCTTTGATACAAGGATTGCATTGGTCAATCAAGAGAGGAATAAAGAACTTGCAAGTCTTTGGTGATAGTGAGTTGATTGTCAACCAAGTTAAGGGGCAGCATGTTGTCAAGAATGATCTACTCAAGTGTTACAAAAATAGGGTGTGGGACCTCATTGAAGATTTTGAGGGCTTTGGCATCAAATCCATTCCTAGAAAAGAGAACCAAGCTGCTGACAGGCTTGCAGCAGTTGGGCAGCCTTTGACGTTGTTGAAAGCATCCAAAAATACAAAGTATAGCCAAACATCCATGTGATTGTAAGGCCTTCGATGCAGACAACAATGTAAGTTGGCAAGTGTTTGAAAATGATCAGCAAATCATCCATTTCTTGCAAGAAGAGGCTGAGTTCTCAGCTAAAAATCAGGAAAAGTTGGAGCAGCAGTATGGTGACCAAGTGGTACAGCTGAGAACCAACAAAATACCAAAGGGACTTATTACTTTGGAGTCCATTTTCAATCCTAATGATCAGTTTAGGAAGGAGAAAGCAAACATCCAAGTCAAGGAGAAGATTCAGTGTCCATCTTGGTGGAAGAAGGAAAATCACTCCAAGTTGGTAAGATGACAACTGAGCAAGAAAGGTATGAGTTCATACAACTTTGTCAAGAATTCCCTGATGTGTTTGCTTGGAGCTATGAAGATTTGAAGGTTTCAATCCCAAGTTAGCTCAACATACCATTGAATTGGATCCAAGTACTAAGCCCATCAGGCAAAAAACAAAGGCCAGTCAATCCACACATGGAGCCTCTCATGAGAAAAGAATTGAATAAGTTGATAGAGTCAAGAATCATATTCCCTATCAAGCATTCTAGTTGGGTGGCCAACTTGGTTCGATTAGAAATAAAGAGTGGGAAATCAGATTGTGTGTTGACTTCAGAGATTTGAATAGAGCATCTCTCAAGGATCATTATCCACTTCCTTCTATGGAGTAGATTTTACAAGTTGTTGCCGGCTCTGAGAGGTTTTCATTACTTGATGGCTATTCGGGTACAATCAGATTATGGTGAAAGAAGAGATCAGTTCAAGACAACCTTTACAACCAAATGGGGAACTTATGCATACAGGAAAATGCCATTTGGGTTGTCCAACACTGGAGCTACTTTCCAAAGAGCAATGGACATGGCATTCAAGGATTTGATTAACAACATGGTGCTGATATATCTTGATGATATCACTGTTTTTTCAAAAAATGCAGCAGACCATCTCTTTCATTTGAGACAAGTGTTCCAAAGGTGCAGAAGATTTGGAGTATCCTTGAATCCTAAAAAGTGTATTTTTCTAGCCCATGAAGGAAAGCTCCTTGGCCACATTGTCTCCAAATAAGGATTAGCAATTGATCTAGAAAGAGTTGAAGCCATAAGAGCACTACCATTTCCAAGCCACAAGAAGGCCCTTCAAAGTTTCTTGGGGAGAATAAATTTTGTTCGGAGGTTTGTCCCAAATTTTGCAGCCCTAGTCAAGCCTATCACCAAGATGTTAAAGAAAATCATAGCTTTCAAATGGACAGCAGAAGGCAAAGAAAGTTTTGAAGCAATCAAAGAAGCCATCTCTCAAGCCCCAACTCTCATTAACCTAGATTTCTCCAAGGATTTCATCCTCTATGCATTTGGGGGTGATGATACTATTTCTACAATTTTGGTACAACAGAACAAAAAAACAATGATGAGCAGCAGCCAATTGCTTTCTTCAGCCAAAGCTTGGAGGACTATGAGGTGAGATATTCTTTCATTGAGAAGCATGTTCTTGTAGTAATCAGGAGCTTGAAGAAATTCAAGCATCTAGTTTCAAACAACAAGGTTCAATTGCTGGTTTCTCATGTGGGAGTTAAAGACTTCCTCCTCAACAAAGACTTGAATGAAAAGAGAGTAGGTTGGATTACTCATGTCATGGAGTATGACATTGAGATCAAAGTCACCAAGTTGGTTAGAGGAAAAGGATTGTGTGAGCAGCTGGTCTTGAACAAACACAAGGAAGCATGCAATGAGAAGGAGGCTGTTTTGGCGTTGCAAGACAACCATGAGCAAGGAAGCACTCAAAAGGAAAATAATGGTGTCCTCACTCCTTGCTGGACCCAAGACATAATGCACTTCCTAAGCATAGGTCTATGCCCTCCAGAGATGAACAAGACCAAAAGAAGACACTTCAGATTGTAGGCTGTCCCATATGCCCTTGTTGATGGTGTTTTGTTCAAAAGGATGTGAATGGAGTGCTTGCTGAGATGCATTGGTACAAATTAGATTCATAGGGTGTTGGAAGAGTTCCATGGTGGATCAGCTGGTGGTCATTTTGCACCAAGAGTGATAGCTCTAAAGATCATGAGGGCTGGCTATTATTGGCCCAAGATTTTCAGTGATTGTTATGCATGGATCAAGAGGTGCAAGAATTGTGCATTCTTCACAGGTAAAGAGAGGCTAGCTGCCCTTCCATTGCATCCAATTTCAGTTGACCAGCCATTCATGCAATGGGGTTTGGACTTCATTGGAGTCATTAATCCCAATTCAAGCCAAGGGCACAAATGGATTTTAACAACAATAGATTACTTCACCAAGTGGACTAAAGCAGTAGCACTCAAGGAAGCAAATGAATCTAGCATCCTAGATTTCTATGAGGGAATAACAACCAGATTTGGCATACCTGCTACAATAATATCAGATAATGCATTGGCATTCATTGGGTCCAAGGTGACTGAATGGGCTGTCAAGAATGGGATCTACCTAAGCACTTCATCAAATTATTACCCTCAGGGTAATGGCCAAGCTGAATCTACAAACAAGAACTTGTTGAGGATCATTAGGAGGAATCTTGATGAAAATCAGAGGTCTTGGCATACTAAGTTGAAATCAGCCTTATGGGCTAATAGGATAACTCCCAAGAGATCTACAGGTAACTCTCCATTCAAGCTTGTTTATGGAAGAGAGGCAATTTTTCCCATGTCACTTGAGTTGCCAACATTGGAACTCATGAAATAGTTGGAGTTGTTGGAGTTTGGGCCCATGGAGGTTAGATATGCAGAATTGATGGAGCTCCAAGAAATCAGAAATCAGGCATCCCAAGCAATGGAGAAGGATCAAGCTTTGATAAAGAAGACCTTTGATAGAAAGGCCAAGAATAGATCTTTCCAAGTTGGAGATCTAGTGTTAAAATGGGATGTAGACAGAGCAAAACCGGGAAGGCATTCAAAATTTGATGCCATTTGGAGTGGCCCATACATGGTCACAAAGTGTAAGGACAACAATGCTTTCCAATTGTCTTCATTGGATGGCGAAGAATTGCAAATTCCAGTCAATGGAATCCATCTAAAGCATTGTTATTGAAAGGGAATTCTCCCCACCTTGTACATATTAGCTTAGGTTTTCATTCCTCCAAGTGCTTGTGCACATTGTTTTGCTGTAGATTAGCTTTGCTTTCCCTAAGTGCTTTGGCACAAGCTTGTTGTTCTGGAAATGTGTTTTGCAGGCCTTGCCCTATTAGATGATGTTCCACCCTCCATCTTCCTCCTTGCGTGTTCTGATCAGTTTGGGTACCAAGTAGAGAATTTGATGACTCCATGCCCAATGGATTGCTTTAGGAAACTGGTAACTTCATCCAGCAGGCTAGATGACCCCTCTGAGTCACCAAAATTGTTATCCAAAATGAGCCCCTTGCTCATTTTGTGGCTAACTCCCTTCATTCTTCCCTCTCTTGTGCCTCAGTCATAATTTTTTTCTTTTCAAGCACTCAAGACCTTTTAGAAATGGCACCATTGGATAGAGATTTTTCTCAGCTTTCCAGAAAGGTAAAGTTTTCCTCCTAACTCCATGTATTTTTGAAGTTATGGCTCGGTGGAGTTTTGTGGGAAATTTTCCCTTAAAGGCCCATAGCCAATAAGATGGTGCCACGTGTCAAAGGAAGTGGCGGGGTCGAGGAAAACTTGGATTTTTACCAAGTGTTTGGCAAGTTTTCAAAAGGAACATTTCACCCCAAGGCCCACGCATTTAATGACATGCCGCCACGTGTCCAAGGGGGAGAAAATTGAAAAAATGACTAAGTGTTGGCGCCATGGAAAAATCTTGAAAGGCCCGCGCCCAACCACATTGCGCCACATGTCCTCAGTCCCCAAAATGGCGGAGTGTGGAGGTGAAGTTAAAATTTTGGTGAAATATTTTTGCGAGGGCGCAAGGTCAAATTTTTCCCACGGGTCCACATCCAATGGCTTCATGACATGTGTCTCAAGACCCATGACCGCGGAGGAAAACTTAAAAATTTGGCAAAGTGTTTTCGTAAAATTCAAGAGGAAAAGCCAGCCCGCCGCCACACTTGACGCTAGTAAGATCGTGCCATGTGTCCTATGTCCCGGAAGGGTAGAGCATGGGGGAGATTGGGATTTTTTCCCAAAGGCTAAAATGAAAAGAAAAATGTTTTCCCCAAGGGCCCGCATTGAATGAGATTCTGCCACGTGTCTCGGACCGGCGGAAGGTGGGGAAAATTTGGGAAATTTTCCCAAAGCAAAATGAAGGAAATTTGCAAAGAAAAAGTCCATCCCCTAAGCATGAGCCAATGATATTGTGCCACATGTCCATGTGGCGGAAAAAAATTCAAGACAAGCCCGGGGAGAAAAATTTGAAGGAAAATCCTGCGCTAATCATCACGTGATCACCCACGTGTCCTCAACTCATCGGCCCAATGAGAGAGTTTTGGAAAATTTTCCAAGGGCCAAAATGGTGGAAAATAAAAGAAGAAGGTCCGTGCCCAATCAGCATGTGCCATAATGCACTTAAAGGGGCGGAGCACGGGGATTTTGGGAAATTTTCCCAAATGCAAAAAGTGGAAAATTTCAAAATTTTCACCGCCAATCTGTTTTGGCCCTGTTTTTCCCTAAAATTTCAAATGGCCATAACTTTCGATCCAGAGCTCAGTTTTTCACGTTCTTTATATCATTGGAAAGCTGGTAAAATTATCTACAAGATTCTAGGGTCATTTTTGTATTTTGATGGAGTTTGGAGAGAGAAAATTGAAAAACGCCTCTGGCACATGGTAATGAACAAAATGACGTTTCAACCACCATTTTTAATGAAGAATGGCTCGCATTCTCTCCCAACATGGTGAAAAATGTCAGGGGATGGACTTGTAAGGATGCCCATGCTGTTTTATTGCATTTTTGGTTGGTGGTTGAAGCTCTCCCATGTTTTCCCACGTTTCTCTCTCCTGGGTCGGTTTTTGCACTTTGTAAAAGCCAGATTTGGCTCATTTTTTAAAAGGTTGAACATTTTTCATGTATTGCAGGCTCCCTCTTTCACCTTGAAAGTGATTTTGTGGAAAAACTAGACCTCTTCCAAGACTGCAACCTATTTTTGCCTCTCAGATGTTGTAATGCAAGTGTTTTTGATGTTAAAATGACAATGCAGGCTCTGTGAATGAGTTTTAATCCTTTGTTTGTGTTGTTTGATTCATTTCTAACCTTCCATTATAGTTTATCAGTTTGTGCATGAAGTTTTGTTGCATTTTTATGATTTGTGTCAATCTGCAGAAGTAAAAATGCTCACCACTCCTTTGGTGCATCACCTTATTAGCATTAGTTTCAGTTTTGCATTCTCTATCTTTGTCCCCTTTGGAATTTAGAGTAGGATCTTGATTTAAAACCCTTTGAACTTGCACCAATATACCTAATCGGAGGAGTTGAGGAACCATCCTCTAATATGGATATTCTTTTCCCATTTTTGCAAGTCCCACACTTGGGGGTGAAATATTCAATGTTGTACAATCACACTGGATGTCCAAAATGTCAAACTAGAAGTCCGATCAACATCCACGGGTGCTACTAATTTGCACTAACAAGTACTCTAACCGGATCAACTACCGACCCAACATAACAATGATAGTTTGATAAAGAAGATCGGAAGGCCAAACTCATAATCTTATTTGGAGTGTCTCGACAATGTGCAACCCTAAATTTGAGATGCCAAAACAACCAAAGAAGTGTGGGATAAGTTGAACATAGTATATGAGGCCAAAAACAAGAATTTCATCTTGAATTTGCAGAGTCGATTACACACATTGAAGTTCAAAGAGCATGAGAAAATTGAAGCTTTATTAATAAGAGTTGCATAGTTTAGGGCTTCACTTCTAGCCTTGGTAGAAGTGGTCATAGATGATGCTCTCGTTCCCATTGTTCTCCGAGATCACTCCCTCTTCTTACCAAATTTTTAACAACAATAAACGTGTCGATACAACAATTAGTTTTTACAAGATGGTAAACCTACTGCAACAAGAGGAAGCCATGCATAACAAGGATGATGAAGAGGATCAGAACTTTCTTCTTACCCAAAATGGAAAGGAAAAGGTAAAGGAAAACCTAATTCCTATCAAAAGTCCCAACATCAAAATCAATATCAACATCAAGGGGACAAACAACAGAAGAAGCAATGTCCAATATGTAAAAGAGGACATGAGTTGAAAGATTGTTGGTATAATACATACAAAAAGGTTCATCAAGTAACTCTAAACCTCAACACTAGAAATATCACAAGGGACATACAAACTACAATCAAGGGTAGAAAAAGGGGAATTGGAAAAGAAGACCCCATCAACAAGGAAATATTGCTTGAACAAGAAGAACATTCAGATAATGAAGACTTCTTATACACTACTCGATCAAGTGAACCTTCCATATCATCTAGTGATGTTTGGTATGTTGATTTAAAGCCACTTGACACATGACTGGCCACAGAGACTGGTTTACTTCAATGAGGGAAACGCCTTCAAAAAACCATGTTTCATTGGGTGATGATTATTCATATATAGTTCATGAGATTGGGAACATTTCTCTACCCCTTGGTTCATGCAATCGTAGAGTATCGATGTCTTATATGTCCCTAAGTTTTCTAAAATCTACTTTCAGCTTAGTCAACTCCTAGATTACAACTTAAAAATTGAATTTGATATTCATTCTGGTAAGAAAACATGTTTGATTCGAGACAAATCATGAGGCTCAAAAATAGTTGCAAAATCCTCCAATTTGGGACACATGTTCCAACTTGATTTTGTCCACAAAGATGATCAGGAACTTGTGGCTAAGAAATCTACCTCAACACGGTTGTGGCATCAAAGAATTGGTCATGTGTAGTTGTTTTTACTCCTATCACAAAAGGAAGAAACCCCATATGCGTCGGCCTATCACCCACAGGTTGAGCACTCACCCGAGGCATGCACGGGTACCGAGTCTCTCTTTTATGTGAGTTTAGTGGGAAGCATCATCTATGATTACCACAAGAGTATTTAGAAAGTTAAGACAAACAAGAACCATAGGATCGAATGATCTACGCATCCTTACGATCACTCGACCAAGGCTTTTAAAATAATCCGAACATATATTATAACAGAAAGAAATATACAAACATCCATTCTTAGCATGAAAGGACAGAGAACTCATATGAGAGAAATATGCATTAAAACCATTGATATCCATGTCTATTTATAATAGGTAACCTCATTATATTCATTGGTTCATTACAGAGTGTCACAGAGAGCAGACCGTAGTCATGCGTATCACTGGACGTATGTAACTAAGCTAAAAAAAGAAAATAACAACTTCCATGCTTAGTACATTCTTTCCCGAACCCAAAATATCCACTCACAACAATTTTGCAGAGCTCCACTCACTTTCTAACCCGCTATTCCCTATGTATATCTCCCCATATGTCTATATGTCTCCATGTATCTCTATGAAGATGCATCTCCGTCTGAAGATGTATATGTGTATATCGGTATATCCTCTACTCCACAGCACTTGTATTTATAGCTTTCCTACGAGCTTCCAACTCACCTTCTAGTGCCCTCAGATCAGATGCCAAGTGTCGATTGTGGTCCTTCATACGAGCATGCTCCTCCGTGCCCGAGATTTCCACTCCATCTCATAATGATCTTCTAGAAGATTCCATCCGGGCATGCTCTTTCTTGGGCCAGCTTATCACCGGTCCCGGCATCTTATCCGTGCACAACCGATCACACTTTTCACATGTTCTACCTTGGGCACTCAAATTGGCTAAGTCCCGAACCTCCTTTCGTGTGCGCGACGTGCTATGTGCTTCCTTAAACCTTTCTCCTATGCACTTTTACCTTGCGCGCCATTCTATAATTGGGATCCCATGCGTGCCTACGCACCTTCATACTTGGTCAATATTCCAGGGCCCAACATCACCCCACACTATGCCTATTCTCCATCCTCAAAAACACTCTACTTAACTAAGATGCACACTGCCTTAAAGAATTTTAGTGATAGCCTTACATTTTGCAAAAGAATAAGGGAATGAAAGAATGGGGAGAGAAGAAATAATGGGGGGCATTAGCTTAGTAGGCTAGGGAAATCCCTCTACAAGTTAGCCTCCAATTTGTTCCATGCATCGACCTCACCCTTCACCTTCTGGCAGAGGTCACCGACCAAGATGTTTACCTCATCAAAAGTTAGGCCAATCCCCTGGGCACCCAAAGTGTCAACAATATTTTCCATCTCCTTGCCTAGGTCTTCAAGTGTGTCCATCCTTCTGGTGATCTCGAGGGTATAGCTCCTTGGGCCATGTTTTGATTGAGCCCCTTAGTGCCTCAATCTCTATGGATTTTCTTTCTACATCTACCAGAATTTATCCCTCTCTACCCTTTTTCCTTTATTCTTTTTACTCTTGGAATTCTTTTAGCTCTGCTTTGTGGTAGCAACCAAGGTGCTTTCTACCTTATCCCTGTCTCAGTGCATTTTCATATGCGGCCTCAAGTGATTGGGAAGCAATCTTACATCTCGTGAGCACCTTGCTATACTCAAAGAATGAGCGCTACCACCTTCATCTTATCTTCTTCCTTCAAGCGCGCTAAGTTACTTCTTCGCAGACTCTAGGGCCAATGGTCGTCTCTCTCATGGTGAGGACGCATGTTAGGTATTCTAAGAATTCCAAAGTTTATGCATACCTCTGAGGGATTGGGGCTAGGTCTCTGGTGATTCAATATGATGGCGGTCATGATCGACTCCACCTTATTATAGACTTCTTACACCTTTTTCTTCTCATCTTTGAGCTCATACCTCAGTTCTTCAAGCTCTTGGCAACTCCTCTTGCTTTAAGTTCTTCCGGCCATCTCAACTTCACCTCCTCTTATTTCTTTGGTGCCATTGTCTACGTCCTCTTACCCCTTCACTTACTCCTTGTCACTCTACTTTTCAACTTCCTCCAGTCTCAGATCTCAATTCTGTGAAGAAAATCACTTTTCCCATGCCCTAGCTTCGTAAAACCCTAACTTGGGATAATACTTCCATGAAATAGAGCCTCCTCACAATCCTTCTAACACCCGTGAAATCCCTTCTGGTTAGTGCTGGATTCAAACTTAGCTACTCACCTCACCCTTGCAGATTCTTCTTCACACGATCAAATTTTGGAAGCCCTAGTTTTCCACAAATGCACAATCGCTTCTCTCTATTTGCAAAGTGAAAATGAAAGTGCCTCGACCCTTTATTTATAGTTTTTCCCTTTTTGATCATTAAATGCTACTTCACCTACCACCGTACCTTGCTCATTTAATGCAGATTTTTCAAGCAAATCCATCTTCAACGCCTTCACTTGCGCCTCAACCTCTTTATCGAAAACTCTTCCATCCTTCCTTCATGCAACCAATCCAACTCCGACAGAGAATCTTGCGTATGCGTAACTCGCGCGAAGGCACTTCTTCTATCCTGATCCTTGCTCTCACCTACCTCATGTTGTTTTCAAATGTGCTTTCTCCTTCTTAGTACGTGGGATCTACAAGTAGCTTTACCCTGGCACCAACCGTTCTTTTATCTTCTCTTTATATACCTCTTTCAACCTAGCCATTCAACAAGGATTTTCAACACAACTTTCTTTGTACTTTAATCATGCGCTTCTTCACTTTTCTCCACCCCACACTTAAAGTGATGCACGGTCCTCTGTGCACTCACAAATTCTCCAAAAATAGCAATAAGGTTACTAGTGCCCAAGGTGCAAAACAAAACAACAACGTGAAAGGGAAACACAAAAAAGGGAAAAAGCATAAAGGAAACTTCTAAACTAACTGGAAAAACTACCTTATTTACAAACACCAAGAAGACTTATTTATAGTAGGGCTTTAGCCTACTCCCATTGAAGTGTCTAGGAAGCTTCATCCCATCCAAGTGCTTGTAACTGGCACATGCCTGAATCGAGGATGTATGAGATTGTGTAAGGACCCAACCAATGGAATTTCAACTTTCCAAGATGGTGCAAAAACTTGGAATCATATAATAACACCATCTACCCAACCTCAAACTTCTTGTTTCTAATATGGTGATCATGCCAAGCCTTTTTCTTTACCTTTTCCATTGTTTGGATCCATCGGGAAAGTGATCATCTCTCATCCAATTTCATTAGCTCCTCAATTCTTTCTTCCAGCTTCTTGTTCATCGGCTAACCCTCCTACGCACACTATTTACAGAAGGCAACATAAATTCAACCGGTAAAACAACTTCTGCACCAAACACCAATTGAAAAGGTGTGGCTTTGTTTAGTCTTTTATACATTGTCCTATAAGCCCATAATACTTGATACCTTGTCATCCCAATCTTGTCTTCCAACATCACAAATTTTGGTCAAGGTATGACTTAGTATCTTGTTGAATGCTTCCGTGGTGCCATTTGCTTGTGGGTGATAGGGTGTAGTTTGTGATGACCCACCATGAAATTTTCTAACATTATACTCTCGTGATAATGTTCTCCCATAAGAACCTTTCCCACAAGAACCCTTGGCGATTCTTTTTGCTGCCATCGCTGTAATCTTTAGTTGGGGTTGCCTCTACCCACCTTGTGAGATAATCCATGCAAGTGATGACATAACGTGACCTAGTCCTACATGTTGGGTCTTGATTTGGTGTAATAGGTCCAACAAAATCTATCACCCATTTTTCAAAAGGCTCTTCTGCTAGGTATAGGCAAAGGCATTTAATTTCTCCTTCTTGGTTTGCCAATGCGCACTGACAATGGTCACATGCTTTACAATAATCTTTGTAATCTTTGTACAAGGTTTCCCACCATAAACCTGCCATTAATATCTTGCATGTGGCATCACCTACATAATGCCCACCCGCACTTCCTCCATGTGCTTCCTCCATGATGGCTAGGTGCTCATGCTCTAAGACACACCTATGCAAAACTTCATCATGTCCCAACTTGTATAAGTCTCCACTGATTAACATGTAGGGCATGGCACGTATGGCCAACTAATCTTTTCCAATGCCTTCATTCCATCCAGTGCCACACCTTCCTTTAAGAATACTGCAATCTCCTCTAAATCCAAGGGCGCATGCCATAACCTAAATAGTTGCGCATCTAGACATTGCTTCCTCAATACTCTACGTACTCCCTTGAATCAATTCTTGACAGATGATCAGGCCCACAATTTATTTTCCTAGGTTTTACTACAATGGTGAATTCAAATTCTTGAAACAACAACACCCATCAATAGATGTGCCTTGCAGAACATGCTTGTTTACTAAATAATTCAATGCCATGTGGTCAGTGTAAAACACAAAGGGTGTTGCCAACAGATATTGTCAAAACTTGAAGAGCACGTAGATCATTGAAAATGCCTCGCACTCGGTTGTGGTATAATTCTACTCTGCTTGGTGTCAGCTTCCTACTTGCAAAATAGAGAGGATGATCAATAATCCCTTCACCTAGTTGTGTAAGCACTGCTCTAATGGCAGTCCCTGAGGCATCTACATGAACATGAAAGGGCTTGTCCCAAGAGGGAAACCATAAAATAGGCACGGTAATAAGCCTATATTTTAATGTATCAAATTCCCTCTGCTGCACCTCTCCCCAATGGAAGGCACTTTTATGTCTAAGTAGTTCCTCTAATGGCGCAACAATCTTGGCATATCCCTTAATGAATTTTTGTAATAGCCCGCATGCCCAAGGAATCCACGCACTGCACTCTGGCTAGTAGGCTCCCTTAACCCCATAATAACTACAACTTTAGTGGGATCTACCAACAAGCCCTCCTTACATATGATATGCCCCAATAAAGTCCCAAAGGGGTAACAAACACACATTTCTTAATGTTGAGGGATATCCTCAACTTGCCTACACCTCTCAAACATTAACCTCAAATTGTCACAATGGTCTTTAACTAGACCATATACTATCTAGTCATCCAAATAGACCTGAAGAAACTTATGGATGAAGTCTTGGAATGCTTGCACCACTATGCGTGAAAAGATAACAGGCACATTCTTCAACCCAAAGGGCATGACCGTATATGCAAAAATTCCCCACTCGGTGGTGAAAGTTGTCTTCTCTTGGTCTTCCTTTGCAATCCGGACTTGGTGGTACCTAAAAATCCATCCGTAAAGGAGTAGATTTCATGCCCAACAACTCCTTCCAAAATTTCTTTAGTGAAGGGGGTGAAATGGATCAATGACACAAACTACATTCAATTCCCTATAATCCACACAAATCCTAATCCGCCCATCTTTTTTTATGTTGATTACCATCGGACTTATCCACTCTGATTCTTCCACTACCTCAATGATCCCAGAAGCTATCATTTTTCTATCTCCTCCTTAACCTTCATGCGTGCAAATTGGGATTCATCCGGTAGGGCCTTTTCTAACCGAGGCACACACCATCCTTCAACTTTATCTTCATTTCCCCCAAGGAGTGGTGAACGCCTTTGAGCTCATGGTACCCGTGCGGGAATAAATCCTCAAATTCACACAACAGATCAATGATCTTTGATACTTCCTTCTCTTTCCAGTAATCCCCAATAATAGCTTCCTTAGGTTCTTCTCTTAAACCGATGTTAACTTTCTTCATCTTTAAAGGCTCATGGTAGGCACGCGCGTGAGCATCTACACTATCCACTACCTCACACATCCCTACAAAATGGCTAACATCTAAGCTTTCGATTCCTCTCCATCAATCACATATACCAACTTTCCCTTCTCTTTTTCCAAACACGCGCACTCAAGTTATAACTCTTATATTTCCTCAACTTCTTCAAAGTGCACCACTACACCTGGTTCACCTAATAATTCCAACAACCTATCTTCCATCCCATGGCACTATCCCCCATGGTAAGGTGCTTGATACCCTATAAGGCCTTATCAATCGATGGCTTGGTACTCCGATACTCAAAGGTTTGAATAAGGTCAGCATGAGCTCTTGCCAATTCCTCATCTGGTGGCGTGTCTCCAAATGAATGTACCATGCATGTGCGCATAACCCTGTAGTGTAGAATACAACTTGTGCACCCAAAGGGATGGTGGAAAAGCTTCTGTGCCTTCTCTCCGACTGTTCACACTCCTGGATATGGAAAGAGGTGGGATCCTTCCCATGGTAGTCCTTGATGATGGTGGGTACATTACTCCTAGAAAATCTGATAAAGAGAGCAATTCTTACCTCATGCCATTCTAAAAGGCTCTCCTGATGTGTGGCCCACCACCAAGCTACTATGCCAAGCAAGACATAACTTAACATCTCCCTCCATTCCTTCTCATTCTTCCACTGAGCTTCTACCTCCTGCAAAAAGATCTCAGGGAAGGCTCCTCCTGAATACTTGGGTAGTTCTTTTCCTCCAAGGTGCCTAACCATGCACACCTTTGTTACCTTGGTCACCGACCCTCTCAACTGCCATCCCATTAATTCATAAGTTCCATGCACCCAATTGTCACATGCCAGTAAGCTGGTGGTATCACTCATTGACTGAGCATCTTCAAACTGGATAACCCCATTAGTAGGGTGTATCATCTCAGGGTCTCTGATTGAGTGCACATAAATCTTGTCCAAAAATTCTTCTCCCAATGGTTCAATATAGGGCATCAATTCCCATCAACCAGGGTATAATGACCCATTCCTCCTTGTTCTCAAGCTGATGTACCCTTTGTTGAACCGAAGGTCCACATTATTCTTGTAACACCAAGGGCACCCAAGTAGTGCTGGGAAATTGTCCACCTCGGCGAGCGCCAAGACTTCAAAGTCCCCAGTAAACTTGGCTCCCTGGATAGTAATAGCTACATCCTTCAAGACACCGATGGGCATTTCCTTAGTTTTGTTTTCCATATACAACACATTCGAAGATGGCTATAATGCAGGTCTCCCATCTGATGCCATGCATCCAAAGTTAGAACATTAACCTCCATGCCTGTGTCAATGAGTATATTGCTTGAGGAGCCATCCATCTACAACTACATTCAATGTAATCTCCTTGTCATAGTTGAGGCTATGAGGGGGAAGGTTCATGTGCAAGACCTATCTCTCACACTCTTCTCTACACGTGGTACCTTCTCTCTCAACCAGGATCCTAGCAAAGGAATGATGTTCTCCTGCCTTAGCATTTTACACACCTCCTTGACCTCATCCAGGTCATCCTTTTGTGCCTCGACTCTCCTTCCTTGTTCCTCCCTTCTGGATTGCTCCTTTAGACACTAGATCTCCCCTTGTAAGCTTTGAATAACATCCATGGTGTCCTGATATATCTCCTTCTGATGCACGGGGTCTGGATACTTTCCATGAATGACCTCTTCCCTTGAACCAAGGTCTTCTATCTTGGTACCTCTCTTTACATGTGCGCATGGCTTCTACCCTTGTTGTTACCAAGACAAGCTCCAAACCTTCATCCCATGTTACCCGAGGCATCCATTGTATGTCTTCCTTCTTAATACTGACCATTGTAGTGCCCTTGTCCTTTCGGTGCTTTGCTTGATTCATATGCTCAAATAATTCTAGGCACTCCTCATACTTATGCTTCTTTCCACACCATGAGCACTACAATAGGTCCAGGCACTCACGTTTGTAATGTTCTGTAGATCCACAGTTGAAACATGTTCCACGTGGGAACTCACTTCTTCCTCCTGGTTACCTCACCACATGGAATCCTCCTCAAAAACCTCTTCCATGCGCGCCTCCATCTGCATGCTCCTCATAATGGTGATCATCATTTTTAGAACCACTGGCAATGTTGGTTTGGCACACCCCATGATCAATGGCCTCATGGATCTGATCAATGAGCCTACAGTCCTTAGTATCATGGGTTGTGGAGGTGTAAAATTTTGCAATAACAAGATACATTCTTCTTGATCACGTGCTTTGTACAGCAAGGGACATCTACTTACATCATGGTCCCCATGATAGATCTCACAATCTACCATCACAGCACGTACCATCCTCTGGGGGAAATTATCCTTAATGTGCCCTCTATTTCACAATCTATGTGCACCATAAACCACTGTGAGTCTCATGGACTAAGTTCAGTAGATAATTTTCCAACTGTTTGGCCATAACAGCAATCTGAGCCTCTAAGAATGGGCTAACACTAGTATCAATACTACTAACAACCTCGGCATGCAAGGTAGCTTCCAATGCTTCACAGTGGATCTATAAAAGTTTTATGAGACAAGGCCCTTCTAAAAGGGGTGATCAATCCTCCAACAAACCACTTTGTGCATGCTGAGAAGGATGGATATCATATGATAATTTAGACAAGAGAGTTTTAAAATGTGCATCATACTCCCACACACTCTCTGCCATTCCTTGTTGAATCTCCTTCAAAGTGCTAATGCTTTTCTACTCAAACTCAGGAATGTGGAACTCTACCAAGAATGCATTCTTTAAAGTAGTGTAGTCCACCACCATTTGATGAGGGTCATACTTTCTATACCAGCTATGTGTGTGCCCTTGCAATGTGGTCACAAACTAACTAGCCTTTCATTCTGGGGTTGTGATACCCTTCACGCGCCATAGCAGCTCACATTTGTGAACATGTTCACAACATCCTCAATGCCCCTGTATAATCTGGAAAATGTAGAGACATTTCAAAGAATACTTGAGGTGGTGGTTGGGGTCCTTGTCCTCTTGAGCTAGATCCTTGGTTCCCTCCGGTGTTTCCTCCACCACCTGATCCACCAGGTCCACCAGGTCCTATGCCTCCAGAGCCACCAAATCCACTAGAACCACTCCAATAGGGCCTGTAGGAGTGTGCCAAGTGCCCCCCATGGTCCCACTGAACTATGCGCCGATGGTCTATGATAGCACCCCACTACCACTACTTTGTCCCGCGCCACTCCCTGATGCGAGACCAAAAGCTTGTACACTTGCCCCTTGTCCAAAGACTCCTCCAAATACTGGAATATGTGCAGCCATAGAAGAAGGAACTGAAAAATTATATCTCCTAGGCACGGATCTATCTCTTCCACTTATATCAACTGGGTCAATAACACTTCTTCTGGATCGGAAAACCAAGCGCCAGGCTCGGTCACTCACTGGGTGGGTTCAGATATGCACCAATGACTCTCCTCTCTCCATGTGACAAACTCTCACTAGAAGCCGAAGGGGTCTCCCTCACACGCTTGCCAAGATGGGGTAGCACATAGACTACTCAGGTTCCATGTCCTCTGCATGAACCTCAACTCCTTCCCGCAACGTCTATCTCCATAGATCCATCACACTAGCAGCCTCGTGTCATCTAGCAATCTCCCTTTCACATGCTTCACTATACTTGAGCCATCTTTCTTCCCTCTCCTTTTCTGTCATGATATCTTCCATCTTCCTCCACCCAAGTTCCCTTACCCAATGCTCAGAATGGTTTAGCCGGCCATTGGGAGTGCCTCTAAACTCATGGTAACCATCAATATCTTCATAGCTAGAGGAATAACACGTAGAAACGTTCCTCTAGGTTCTCACAAAAATTCAAACTCAGCAACCTCTGAGACAAGAATACGTAGAAATGGCATACTCCAAAGTGTAACTAGTTAGTACTCCTCTCCACCAATGATCTACAACATGGGTCCACATCAGATCTGCATCCTGTAACCTTTGGTAGTCTTCTTTGGCCCATACATGTGATCCATAATGCCAACTTGATCTAGACGTATAGGCTGAAAGCCATTCATATAATTCTACTTGGGAAGTAGTAGAAGAAGGTCTCATATAGATCATGGTAGAGGTTCTCTTCTACCCATCTACATGTATTAAACTTAGGTCCAGTGTTGTATCTCTAAGAAAATTCATCCTCCATGCTCTTGAACCATGATTCAACATTTTCCAATGTCAACCGCTCTGTCATTACTCATTACACAGATCATGATGTATGTTATATCCCACTACAACTTGAAAAGAGGTCCCAGAATGGAACCAAGATGTAGTCATTTTTACTCCTATCACAAAAGGAAGAAACCCCATGCGTGTTGGCCTATCACCCAGTAGAAGCTGAGCACTCACCCGAGGCACGCACGGTACCAAGTCTCTCTTTTATGTGAGTTTAGTGGGAAGCATCATCTATGATTACTGTAAGAGTATTTAGGAAGTTAAGACAAACAAGAACCATAGGGCTCAGAATGGCCTCCAGATCCTTGCAGTCACTTCAAACCAAGGCTTTTAACATAATCCAAAACATATATTATAACAAAAAGAAATATACAAACATCCATTCTTAGCATGAAAGGACAGAGAACTCATATGAGAGAAATATGCATTAAAACCATTGATATCCATGTCTATTTATAATAGGTAACCTCATTATATTCATTGGTTCATTACAGTGTCACAGAGAGTAGACCATGCAGTCATGCGTATCACTGGACGTATGTAACTAAGCTAAAAAAAATAAAATAACAACTTCCATGCTTAGTACATTCTTTCCCAAACCCAAAATATCCACTCATGCAATTCTGCAGAGCTCCACTCACTTTCTAACCCATATTCCCTATGTATATCTCCCCATATGTCTATATGTCTCCATGTATCTCTATGAAGATGTATATGTGTATATCGGTATATCCTCTACTCCATAGGCACTTGTATTTATAGCTTTCCTGGGCTACCAACTCACCTTCCAGTGCCCTCAGATCGATGCCAAGTGTCGATTGTGGTCCTTCATGCGAGCATGCTCCTCAGGCTGAGCTTTCCACTCCATCTCATGATGATCTTCTAGAAGATTCCATCCGGCATGCTCTTTACCTAGCAGAAAACAACATATAGCTTCATTATATAAGAGTACATATCGAGCTCATGGTAAGCTTGATCTAGTTCATATCGATCTTTACGGTTTGATTAACCAAGTCATTCTCGGATTTCAGTATTTCATGCTATGTGTTGATGACTATTCAAGAAGAATGTGGATTTTTATCTTCAAAATAAAAGTGAATCTTTTGAAACCTTTAGGAAGTTCAAAGTAGCTATTGAAAATGAAACTGTCGTCACATTAGAACTCTTTGCTTAGATTGAGGGGGTGAATTCACTAGTAGTGAGTTTAAGGATTCATCAAAAATGCCTCCTCCACACACACCACAAATGTAAATGAATGGTAGAGTTGAGAGAAGAAATCGTACTATCATGGAAATGGTGCGATGCATGATCGATGACTCTAGACTTACAAAGACATTCTAGGAAGAAGTAGTAAAGACAATGCAGTATTTTTTGAATAGAGTGCCCATAGTTGCTCTTGATGGAGTAACACCACAAGAAGCATGGTCAAAGCGAAACCATCTATTGTACACCTTAGAGTATTTAGGTGCAAAGAAAGTATGCACATACCCAAGCATAATAGAAATAAATTATACATGAAGTCTCGAAACTCATCTTCATTGGGTATAATGAAGAGACTCTTAGGTACAGATTGATGGATCCAAAGACCAGAAAAGTCTACACTAGTAGAGATGTTGAGTTTTTTGAGAAGAAGGAAGTAGAGTCTCCTCCTCCAAACTCACTTGATGTAGATTCTTCACCAGTTGTAAAAATGAAGCTAATGTTCCCACAAATGATGAAAGTGATGATGGGGATGATGGTGTTGATATGATAGAACCACGACCCATGGAACAGTTCAACGTATGCCTAAGTGGTGTACTAGCACATTACAAGATGCAAGAATGGATGCTCCACCGGATAAATCCACCCCTGAACCACAATCTCATTTGTAAAGAAAAAGAAGAAGTGAACTTTGATTTGATGAGGAGAGTTATCGAATCTGATGAGCCCTCTATAGTACGAGGAATCCCTACGATTAAAAGCTTGGAAATATTCCATGGACTTTGAATATCATCCAAGAATGAAAAATAGCACTTGGCAGCTTGTCAATCTTTCACTGGGAAGAAATCCATTAGATGTAGATGGATATTCAAAACGAAGTACAAAGCAGATGGGACAATGGACAAGTATAAAGCAATACTTGTAGCAAAGGGGTATGCACAAAAAGAAGGCATTGACTACAAGGAGACATTTACTCCCATAGCTAAGATCAAAACAATCAGATGATATTTTCTCTAGCTACACAGTTTGGTTGGAAATTCCATCAGATGGACATAAAAAGTTCCTTCCTGAATGAAGATTTACAAGAAGAAGTCTACATGACTCAACCTGAGGGATATGTTGTACCTGGTCAAGAAGAAAAGGTATGCAAACTCAAGAAATCTTTGTATGGCCTCAAACAGACACCTGGGCATGGTACATCAAAATTGATGAGCATCTCATACAACATGGATTTGTTAGAAATCCATACGACCCCAATCTCTACCTCAAAAAGAAAGGGGGGAAGATTGTGATTTTTGTTGTCTATGTCGATGATCTAGTCATCACTGACAGTTTAGTGAGGATGATCGATGTAATGAAGAAATATCTTAATTGATTATTTGACATGACAGATCTTGGGATAATGCACTATTGTCTTGGATTGGAAGTATGGTAGAAATAAAATCACATCTTTGTTTCTTAAATGAAATATACCAAGACAACTTGAGAAATTCAGGATGATGGATTACACACCGATTGCTACACCTATGGAGAATAGATTGCAGTTATCTTGTTCAGATCCATCTCCTAAGGTAAGTGCCACTCTCTATCAACAGTTGATTGGGAGTCTCATTTACCTAACCTACACTAGACTAGATATCAGCTTTGCAGTAAGTTATCTATCCAGGTTCATGTAGAACCCAAATTTTGTCATTGGAAGGCAATAAGGCACATTTTGAGATATCTCAAAGGATCAGTGGATCTTGGTCTAGAATACAAGAAGAACAACAACTTCTTCTTGTTAGGATATTCGATTCAGATCATGCAGTAATATTGATGACAGAAAATCCACTTCAGGATTTGTATTCTTTATGGGATCTAGACCAATATCATGGGGAAGTAAGAAACAACACTTTGTTTCTCATTCTTCCATAGAAGTCAAGTATCATTCTCGCAGAGAAGTCATGTCTATAGAGTGATTTAGCTACGTCGCATACTAGAAGGACTTGGAATACCATAGACAAACCGACCACCATGTATGTTGACAATGAAGGTGTTCTCAAACTTGTTCACAATCCAATTTTTCATGAAAGAACAAAACACATTGAGGTATAGGTTCATTTCATACGTGAGCATGTGTTGAAGCACAACATACAACTTCAATTTTGTCCAATAGCTGAACAATGGGCATATATCTTCACAAAGTCACTTGCATGTGACAAGTTCAAGTTGTTTAGAGAGTTCCTCTCCTCATCCCTTGAGACAATGCACAATTAAGGGGGAATGTTAGGTTAATTATTATTTACCTTTATTAATTATGCATTGCATATTAATTAGTTTATTTATTTATTGGTTATATGGTTATATTTCATCATAACCATCTAATTGTATTTATTCGCATAATGCTATTTGTTGTTGTATTGTTTTAACAATACTATTGTTTGTTTGTATTTAATATTGTTATGCTTCCCATATGATATTTTGGAAGCTTATGTAATCATGATATTGTTGCACCTATGCAACTTATTTTCTTGTGTGTATTCAGTTGTACAATACCTATAAATATTGTAGTTCATATCAATGTAATTAGGTTGATTTGAGATTAATAAAATCTATTAGGCTTTCCCCTTATTGCTCGGTTCTATGTATGGTGAGTCGAACTTGGAGGTTTGTACCTTAATACAAAATGTGGTGGGATTTATTTAATAAAAACAAGTTATAAGATTATGTATTCCCATGAACCAAGGCCCTTTCCTCTATAGTTCACGATTTGACACATGCCATTTACTTTTAGATACTCAAGATGTTAGTATCGGGAGGAAGTTTCATCATTAGAAAATCCTTCAATCCTTTCCTCATATAGCCACCCAAAGTGGTTGAAAGTGGATGAACCAAGTTGATAAGTTTTGTTCTTGGGATTCCACATGGTAGGTTTCTAATAGTTGTGTGGAGATGTAGGGAGATGAACAACATGAAAGGAATCTTGGATTTTTATATTCTCCACATTGTTTTGGGGTTATCTTACTAAGTGGTTTAATGGATGGAGCTTAAAAAGTGGATAGAAATCATTTGGATGGGTATACTATGGAAATGATGTTGCTAGTTATGACATTTTTAAATGATCCATGGTGCTAGGATAATAGATAATTCTATGGAAACATCCTTCCAACAACTTATAGTAATGAAAAGGTTTGGGGATCACTAATAATAGTAAGTTCCATACCTAAGTGAGGGAACTTGATACATTGGTGAAGGGTGAATGACACATTTATATTTCATGGATAGAAAGTCATCACAAAAAGGATATTGTAAGGGAGGTTGATGTCCACCACATGAATTAAGGTTTGATGTGTGGTAGGACCCATTATTATTGGAAGATGGATCATGTACGAGATGATTTATTCTTGTGTCATCATAAGCTTTGATATTGATGATGTTTGGTGTAAATGTTGTCTATGAATAACCCAATATCTATATGAGAGTCAGTGGTGCCAAATTTTATACCCGAGCAATTATCTACAAGATTTTTTTTTCTTAGTGATTAATACCTCTCGTGTAACAAATTTTTTTGGGATGGATTAGCAAGAAATAGATCATTTTAGTTGAAAGTAAGTTAGATTGATGATAGGTGTCCCAATAGAGATTGGAATTGGTTTGGATCAATATCCATTGGAATGAAAGGCTCATCAAGGGATTTATAAATGATATATTTATAGATAGGGAAGGTTTTGAGAAGATCGATTATGGATATTTGGAAAAGCTGCTTATCAAGTTGCTTAATAAGATCATATTTTCCCTCAAGAGTGGGTGAAGGAGCCTTTGGACACAAATCTTGGGTGATGATCTTAGGATTGTGAATTTATCAATCTATGTGGTAGCATTGCATTAAGGTGATTGGGATTTTATTGAGAGAGTATGCCAAATTTGGGGAGCATAGATCTCATAATACTTACAATTCATTTTGACAATAACAATGTGGTGATCATTGTAGATGAAAATAGAGTAATAGTTGTGAGAGACCCTTTTTATTTGATGTAATTGGTTTTGGAAGATTGACCTTCACTTGGTTGCTTGGATTTATGATTTTGGTCATGCTTTGGGAATGGATCCCGATAAATCCCTAATTGTTGGTTCTTCGATGTGGAAACTTTCACTTCTATTTCAATTACCCCTTTGTCAATAAGAAATTAAACATAGTTTATGAACCATATACATCTATTAGTGTGATTTCCTTTTATTTGGTGGAATTTACAATACTATTCTTCTTGATACCATGATGGTTTAGGAGAATTTTCATCAAAAGGCTTAGTGTCTAGGAACTCAATCATATTCACTGCTTTGGAGTTTATGAAATATGGATTCTAGCAGTTGCCAAGAGGTATGTAAGTTTATTTATTTTTATTTTCCTTGGTCTACCCCTTGGGATAGTGATTCTTGATGAATTAGAGGGTTTAGGTGAGATTTATATGGATAGATTAACAATATTTTGGATAACGCTGATATGTTTAGAGTTAGACATTCCATCACTAAAGGCATTTTTGTTTTTATGAAAAAAATTTGGGTTTTTTTACCGTGGAGGTGGATCGTTGATGGTCTTACTATATTAATTAGGTAATTAAAAATAAGATCCTTTTCAATTTGGGTTAATTTATCAATGATTTTATTGGAAGTGTTGACACAATGTACTTTTATATGGAAGGCCAATTATTGATTAAGGTTGGCAATGAAAATATTGACTAATTATTTTTTTGGGATGGTATAAGGAAACGCATTAGCAAGGTTTTTACATCATTGTAGAAAGGATCAATTTTTTTTTCCAAATCTCTATTTGGTGTCACATAAGTCATTAATGCTGATTTCATGTTTAATACTATATCAATAGTGTATTACAATTTTTTAGATATATCGGTGAAGTTGGTGATGGTTCCCATGGGTAGATGCATAAACCAATCTAATGCGTGTCCCCTAGTCTACATGGTAATATGTGTAACAAATAAGCATCACTATATGCCACATATTGATAATCCATATATAATTATTTGATATTATCCTTGGGATTATATTTTCCTCTATATTTTTCAAATTTTGGAGGTTAAAAATAAGGAGGAACAAGAACTTGAAGTAGTTTGGTGTTCAATGGATAAGTCTATAGACATTCAGATCTATTCTTATTATCATGTGTTCTAGATTGTAACCATTGTAAGGAATTCTTCATCACTTGAAATTTTGGGTAAGTGATGAGTAGATAAAGGGGTGGACTTCATGATGGTATTTATCTGAGTTGGTGTGCGATGGATTATTCGAATGAATTTTGTTGGTAAGGATTTTTTTGGTATCAAGATTTAATTTGGAAGCTAAAGTAGCCACTTAATGGGATATTTATTAGATTTGATTGCATAAATCCTGATTGTGTCCCCATTCCACTTGTCTCTCTAGATTAGTTCTTCCTTTTCTAGTTCCAAAGTAGTTTATAGATATGTTAAAGGGATTTTCTCTATCAAAGGGATGATGGTTTATGGATGGTTTTCCTTTCTTAGATTTGTGTTGGATAATGATGTTATGAAGGTTACCAAGGTCATATTTTTTTGGAAGATTGGATCCAATTTTGATAAGTTATTGTAGAATGTCATCCCTTTTTCATATAGGTATTGATCTAGCTGGTCTCTTCCTTATTCTCAGAGAGAGAAAGTCACGATGACTACTTTGTATATATTCTTCATGATTCATGAGGATTTCCTCCTCATCATCGAAAAATCACTCATTCATATAAGGATTCTAAAGAGGACATTCATTATCTGTGTTTTTGAGTCCTAACCAATCCTTATATTGAGTTTAGGGTGCCATTAGTTCTTACTTACTAAGTTAGGATTAAGCTTGTTTTAGGATGTGATTAGAAATTAGATGTGTATAGAAAAAAGCGAAGTGATGAAAGTCACATTTTGTATAGATTGATTAAAGTTATAATTTTATAGTAGCTAAGTAATAACCTATAAAGTTGGTTTGATTGGTGTTTATTGTTGATGTTGAGGGTATATATGACCCTAGGATTGATATGATTGATTAATAGATTGATGATGGGTTAGATACTATATTTAAGATTTATACTTTTAATCAAGCTTATAACGATGATATGTATGATTGGGTTTTCTGGATTAAAAGAGGTATGGTTTGATAAAGGATTGGGTAAGAGTTATGATTAGTGGATATGGATTAGATAATATGGAAGGTTGGGTGTATGTCATGTTGGTTAAGATTTTTGATGGCTTAAAAATATTATAGGAATGTCATGAAACAAGAACAAATGGTAAGAGGATTATTTATTGAGTGGCCGGTTCTTGGGTGATAAGATGATGATTTGGTAGTAAGTGGATATTTGATATGTGATTTTTTTGATGTGGATTATAGAATGGAGTTATGAGATAGGGTAAGGTGATGAATGATGATTGGGGTTGGCTTAGGAATGTTTTTATTTTAGATATAGGTGTTAGATTTACAAACACACTTGTCATGCACAACACATAAAAATGTCACCTAAGACACAATCCCTATGCTAGTAGTAAATGGGTGTGAAAATGAATAGTAGCTAGAAAATATACCTCACATAAAGTGGTAATATATTGGTTCCCCAACCATTAATTTACATGATATGGTCTAGGAAACTTTGGGAGTGTTGTGTTCCTTGCACTACTAACCATTTGCAATTGAAAGGGATTAAGATTAATAAATAAGGCTCACTAGGTGTGTCCCATATATACCTTGTGATATGTGGGGACTAGTTACCTATTACAAGGGTGTTTTCTAAGGCTTGGGTATTAGGACATGAAATCCACTTGAAGAGTGTCATTGATACTCGCACTTTAATATTTTAATAATTGTCAATACCAGGGAGGTGTGCAAGGCTATTTGCAACAAAGATTGGTTGAAATTGTATTGAGCATGAAACTAAATTAACTAAAGAATAAAAATACTATATCTAAGAATATGTCCTATCTTATCAAAACTTGATGAAATAAAAAAAATCACAAAGACTCCTAAATTTGTAACTTTAAATAACTAAAACATGTTGAAATGAAATAACAATTTAAATAATGGAAATGTTGTAATGCGTGAAAGAAATCAAACTACTAATTAATCAAGAAATAAACAAATACATAACACTTCCCTTCACATTAGGGAGGAGTGGCCCTTTCTCCTTCCCTCTGATCTAGTTGCAACGTATCACTTACAGAAACAAAACTAAATTCAAAATCATGCCCTTTTTATTTATCAATAATGTTTCAATACAATTATTTTCTTTCCAAAATGTGAATCTCTTTATAATCCTAATACATACACCTTATATACTAGGTGAAGTCAAATTATTCTTTAAGAGAACTTGTTATTATAATATATTTATGCAAGAATTACATGTAGTAGTTAACTAGACATATTTGTATCGAATGCCAACATAACTAGAAATCATATAGTTGAGATGTCATCTTGCATGTGACTTGTTGATCAGAATCATCTTTTGACTGAAAGTGAAGTTATTGTAAACAACACTCAACTAATGCTGGAGATCATTGGAGTCTTAGACAACTCAAGTAATCAATCTCCTCACATAGTGGAAGTTTCCACAAAATAAGGACTTCTACTACTAGTTTACTCATGTTTAACTTAGATGATCTGAATAACTAAAGAAGTAGTTTCCACCTAAATAGTCCAAGTCCCAAATGGGACCGATGCTAACTAGAACTCCATAAGTTGTGAAAATCATATGCTGATTTGGTTTAATTCCATGCTCCATGAGTCTTATACGCTCTATCCATGCAAGTCATGAGTCCAATGTATGCACTCCATGTATGAGGCTATGTGAGTCCTACGCTAAGTTGGAGTCTTGCACTAAGTCATATGAGTCATGCACTATGTGAGTCCCGTAAGTTTTTGAGTCTTGTGTTAGGCTTATGTGAGTCTTGTGCTAAGCTTATGAAAAGTTCTTCCATTCACACTTGTTAGCTCAAAACCAATTATATCAATCAACCCAAGGAATCATATGAAATATGAAAGATAACCAAGATTTATGCACAAAACTATCTTTAAGTACACAAAAGTATTATTTACAATAATGCTAATATCAATTTAATACAAGGTGATAATAAAAAATGGGGTTTGGAATGGGAATTGAAAGGATCATCACTCCATAGACTTATGGATTAGTAGGTCCGCCTACTATATAGATTTATCCATTACTATTTAAGGATTCTACAATCCTAGTACAATTATACTCATTAGTAAATGTAGTCCATGTTTCTACTTTTGGGGTTATTGTATCCACAAAACTCAATCACTAGTTTTCTCCATTTTTCATAGCTTGTAGATAGTTGGTCTTGATCATTATTCCACCTTGGGACTAGAGTCAATATATCAATGGTGGTCTAAACCGCATACCTACCCAATCATACTACATGTCCAACATAATTCTACATATTTCTTTGGCCCTTCTTAATGACCATTAAAGGTTGTAGATACATTACCTCCTTCTTGTAAATTTTTGGGAGAAATTCCCACCTCTTTTGGCACAAATAATTCCATATTAAAATTTGTCAAAATGTATGCTTTGAAATATGCTACACATGTAGAAATACTTTCTTTATACCGGTCTACTAGTAAAGACAATGTATCTAAGCCTCGATAATGTCATAATAATATTTAGGGCTAGAAGATCATGTCTCATTAGAAGGCCTACATTATCTCCTCTCTTGTATAATTCCCTCTCTAGTCCCTCTAAATTATCGATGTCGAAGTGTGGAGACAAATGACCTTAATTACACCTCTCCTACATACAAATTTATTGGGATCTCTACTTGTTCGAAAATAGAAATTTGTGGACATAAATTCACATAATTGATTCCTCCTAGTTGTATCTGATGTTACATATGTGGCCATGAACTTCCTATTAGTTTCAAATTCTAAGGATTCATTGAGTGAACCCTAGAAATTTTCCATTTATAAAATTGTTCCTTAAAAAAAGGCATAAAAGTTTGAAGGTGACCTACAAAATAAGTGTTTTCTCATATAAATGGCATATTAGTGCCAGATTATTTTTAAGACCTTTTTCTCTTCCTTCAATATTTTGTTTTCATCCTCCACTTTCCTTAACTCATAACAATGATTCATCCATTTGACCATTCCTTTCAATACCACAATTTGGGGAAACACAAATCATTTTGAGATGTTTGCTCTATGGTGCTTATGATCTATTTTCCTCTTTTTCATCCTTTAAATGAAATTTCAGTATTCAAATTATTACTATGTGTTGAATTTCTTGAATGATATGATCTTTACCTTCCAATTCCTGTTGGAGTTGTTGAATTTGTAATCTTTTCTTATTCTCAATTGGGAGATGTATTCATATTTTTGTTAAGGATAAAGTTAAATTTTTTAGATGTATTTTATATGTTGTAAACTCAAATTCAATTTTAGAGAGGGCCAAAACCTGAGGGGTAAGGGATTCTTCATAATAGGGTGAGCTAGGCTCACCTTCAATCATAGGAATTTTCCTTTATCTACCAACTGGGGGTCTTCAACAATGGGCATTGGATCAATAATATATTCTTCCAAAATAGGGTTTGAGGAGGTGGAGATATAGATGGGGAATCTAATGAGGTGTGGGTTTAGTTCCATAAGTTTGGTTGTTACTTCTTGTTCTTCCATTGAGGGAACATCCTCAACTTGATGCTCAACACTTATCTAAGAGGACCTTAATTTCTTTTTGGGTTTTCTTAATCATAGGTTTTATTTTTGGGGTTTTACGTTTGGGCTGAATTTCAACTTCTAGAGCATATTTATTTTGGAATTTAGATCCATTTCTTCATCCCATTGTTTTTTAATGAAGTGGTGTTTACAAATTAGATGAATCAACCCCTGAAACTTCAAATATTTAGCCCCCAACAGAATTTTTCTAGGAGAAACAAAGGCATGCAAGAAATGGGGAAGGTCAATTTTTTATGTTCCTTGGCCTCTCCATGGTGTAAGTGTATAAGGATTCTCACTATAGGGCCAAGAATGATTTCATATTGACCTTCACAGGTGAAATATTTTAAACCCATTTTTCCCTGAGCTCCATGGTTATGGAAAATGGATCTTTTTATACCTTTTGCTTTTCCAACATTATCAAAAACCAATTCTAATTTCTCCTTTTTCCCCACATAAAATATCTTTATTATCTCAGAGTATGGAGCTCTAAAATTTACTAATTTCCCTATTTGAGGAATGCCAAAAATTTCACTAATAATTGAGGCCTTGAAAAAAAAAATACCTTTACCTTTTACCCGTGAATGTTCATCACTGAGATTTTGGAAAACTCCTTTGCCATTGTTGGATTGAATTCCTCATACATGAGCATGAAGTCCAACCATCCACCCTTTTCAAAAAATAGCAACAAAATGGAATTAGCATTGCTAATAAATCCATAGAGTTTTTTGGTTCATGAGGGACCACGACACCCATTCTGTAGGAATAGAAGTGACAATGGCACAGAATAGAAGTATTAAGGGATAAGTAATGGGGGTACTAAGGGCACAATAATGGAGGTAATTTTAGTATTACAAATATTAAAGTGGCGAGGCAAGTAGTTGAGTCGGTGGATTTGATATGGAGGTAACTACCTTGATATAATTATGAAGGGAATGTAGAATTTATGGGAATGTGTGAGTGGTAATTGGGAAGTGTGGGAAGTGTGTGAGAGGTTATGGGAAATGTGTGAACATCACCTTGAATCACAATTATTAAAAATATCATAATTAAAACTTTTGGTAACTTGAAAAGGAGTGTTGACACATACCTTGTCACTTATCACTTGTCACACATTCCATCAATATCAGATGTTTTGTTTATTTTCCTAGTACAATTTTGCATGGCATGATTATGAGGTGACCACCATCTCTAGTTTTCAGCCACCTTTGTTTTATTTCAACAATATTTTTTGGATGTCATTTCTTTTTTTCAACCACCCCTTCAAGAAGATGGCCACCATTTCTAGTTTTCAACCATCCCCTTTTATTAACATTTTTCAAGAATCAATTTAACTTTGGATTAACTTGGACAAGGAGACCTCATCCAAGCAAATTCAAAGTTAAATTGGCTTGCAACATATTTTTGAATTATTCTCGGATGTTGGTTTCTAGTATAAATAGTCTTATGACCATTAACTAAACATCACCCTCCTTTCACCATCAATTGGAACAAGATAGAAATACCATTATTGTAGAATTATTCTATTTGATATGGGCCCATCCATCTATGGTTTGTAACTTTCCCTTAAAATCCTTGTATTTTGAGTCAAATAGCAGATCCCAATCTCCTCTTTAAAACTTCCTCTATTTGATGTGTTGGTCATGCCACATCTACCTCTCGATGTTGATTATCTTAGTTTAATGTAATGCTTCTATTCTCATCTTGTCCAACCCGTTCAAATAGGATATTCTTGATTTTTGTGCCTCTGATAATTCAATCCCAACTTCAACAACTATTTTTAATGTCTGAATCTCATACTCTATGGGAAAGATAGGTTTCTTCCATGTACTTAGACTCATATAGAGTAAATCTTATGGTTGTTTTCAACTTTGTGTTATAAGCCCAAACTAATTTTAGAAAATTTTACACCCAAATGTTTCTTGAAACATCCACCATCAATATGTTTTCTAGTTCCCTATTGGTAATTGTTATCCAAAATAAGCCGATGCTTATTTTGGTTAACTCCTCCTCCTTTCCTCACGGTACTTAAAATGGATTTTTGCATGCTTCGTGCACTCAAAAGTTTCTAGGTATGGCTTCATCGTATAGATAATTTTTCACCTTTAGAAAGTTAAAGAAATCATTCTAACTCCCCTCGTATTTTTGAGTTATGGCTCGACGGATTTAGTAGTAAAATTTGCCTGGCAAAAGCTCTCAAGTGAGGTAAGGAGGAAATTGTGCCAGTGGAATCTCGGCCGCAGAGTAGAGAAAGAAATTTTTCCAAGGAAATCGTGGGTCAGTGGAGGTGTGAGATAAATTTGGCACTTAGCCCTTTTGGGGAAAAAGGCACAAAGGAAAATTTTGGCCTGCAGGCCCGAAGAAGGAATGAAGGGCACTCATGGGGCCAGGGAGAAAATTTTGGCACTTATCTTTTGGGGTGAAAAGGTTAAAGTCAAAAATCGGTTTTGCAACTGATAAAGGGAAAGGAAAAGAAATTGCTTAAGGCCCGCAGCCAATGAAATGATGCCACGTGTCCTCGAACCGGCGGCTCATGAGAATTTTGGTAAAATTTTCCATTTTTGTGAAAAGGGGCAAAATGTTGTTTTGAAGCCGTAGATCAATCTCGTGGCTGGTGCCACACGTCATCGAGGAGCGGGTGTGAGAGTTTTGGGAATTTTTCCCAATTTGAAAAAAGAGAAAAATCAGGTTTTGCCTCACAACCCGCTTTTAATCCATTTTTTCCCTAATTTGGCCGCATAATTTCAAAAGGTCATATCTTTCGATCTAGTGGTCAAAATTCATCAAATTTGGTACCATTGGAAAGCTATCAACGCCCTCTACACCATGAAATCTTCAATTTTGAGTTTTGGGCAAATTTAGAGGGTGAAAATTAAAGAAATGTCCTCAAAGTAGCAGAAAAATGTAGAACCGACCCCCAACCACCAAAATTGATGAAGTATGGCGCTGCTTTCTTCCAAAGATGGCTAAATGCATCAAAAATGGATCTGATGAGGGTGCCTCTTTTCATTTTTAATGAATCTTGTCAGTTGGTTAGAGATGTCGAATCAATTTTCCCACATTTTTTTCTACCTTTCTTCGCTCGTCTTCAAGCGATAAAAGCCAGTTTTGGCTCATTTTGTAAAGGTTTAACCTCGCTCGCTCTAAGCTCTCTTTTCTTCCTTAAAAGTAGATTTTCAGTAGAGAATTTAAGACCTCCCATGGAGATCAGAACTTTTTTTTTCTTTCTCGCTAATGGAACGTATTGTATCAAACTTGGAAATGATAATGTATGTTCTGTGATCGATTTTCAATCCTCTCATGCATTTATTATTATCTTCTAATCTTTCATTGCATTCTGGTAATCTATGCATGTTTTGGTGTTGAATCTCCATGATCTATGTCAAATTTGCAAAGCAAGAAGTCTAAGCACTCCTTTGGTGTATCATTGTTATGTTTTTCTTAGTTTTGTTTCCATTTCCATGTTTTCTCTCAACCCTGTCTCCTTGGTAGTTTTAGAGTAGGAATTTTGAATCAGAACTCTATGTAAAAATTGCATGCATACACCTAAACAGAGGAGTAAGAACCAAATTCAATCTGGAGAGTTTTCCCAATTGCAAAGGTCCCACACTTTGGGAAAAATCCATGTTGTGCATTCACATTGAGTTGGACATTTGTCTATGAGATCTCGAGGGTCGATTCTGGGGTGTCATGAATCTACACTCAGTAGTTTTGCATGCTTCGTGGGGACCAAAAGGTCTTCCACTTCATCTCATCAAGTTGATGTGCTCTTGGTGAAGATTTCAGCCTTTGGAGGCACTTGCAAGCACATCTAGTGACTCCATCTAATCAACAACCCATCTCTGAAGTTTGCACCTTCTTTCCATTCATTTTCATTCATTTTCCATTTTATTTTCCCTCCATCTCTTTCATTCCTCTTTCATTCCATGAAGTTGTGCAATCATGACTTCATTTCCCTCATGGAATTTGCATTTACTACAACATCAATGTTTCCCACCTCCAACATAAAGAGCATTCTCCAAATCCTCCAGTATCAACATTCGATCAAATTCAAAACTAGTATACATATCCATCTAAGAAATTCCAAAGTCACTTTGGCTATGAAGCATGTCAAGCACAAGGGTACATAGATTTGTGAGCGAAGTCAAGAAGTAAATTCAGATTTGTTGAGAAGATCCAAAAGATGGAGGTAAACATGGTGCAATCTAGGGCTCAAGCACAAATGAAAGCATTTGGAATCGGGACCAGTTGTAGGGCACCTCAGCCCATGGATGTGACCTTTTCCAAGGCATTATATCCCAAGTAAGAGAAACTTGATTTCATTGCTGCAACGTTGCCATTGCAGGTTGCAAAGTGGACTCAAGGGAATATGGGTGTATGAGAGGAGATTCAAACAACCTTGTCAATGGGTAAGCACACCATCTCTTGCTTTTTATTTTCCTCTTTTCCCAATCTATTTTATCTCAAGAGTGTCAAGTTTCAAGTTTCCTATCCGGGCCGTCCCAAAAGTTAATTCCATTTCTCCATCTCCTAGTCTTCCATCCCATTTCAATTCTTCTCTCGCCATTTTCCTTCCAAATCCAATTCCCCTCTACAAGAGCTGGAAGAAATGCATTCCCCACCCACCACTTTATTTCCTTCCCATGTCCATGTTGGGAAGAAAACAATAAAAACCAGCCAAGGAGAACATTAAATGAGGAACCTAATAGAGAAGAAATGATAGAAAATCTGAAGAGTCAGGGCTCCTAAATTTGAGTTTTCAAAGGTTCGCTTACTGTTAAAACCTATGGAGGAGGCCTGAGGTCAAGTTTACAAGTGGTGGAAGCTCTTAGCCATAGTATAAGAAGGGGAATAAGTGATCTACTCCTGTAATCCAAAAGCAAGAGGAGATTATGATTCCAGTATGGAGGAGGAGCATATAGTTTCAGAGGCTCT
>CM031234.1:1037223342-1037352405 GCA_018340775.1 Taxus wallichiana var. yunnanensis
CTAAAAACTTACCCACCCTTTGTTTTGGCCTACCTAATATATCTACCCACTCCATTTTATGATTTACCTTCATTTATTCATTATTTTATCAAATTTTGGATTCCTACCCCAAACCCCACATCCTAGCTAAATTCATCAACTTCACACAAATAGGGATTTAGAGCCTCACCGATACGACTACACGTTGTCGTGGTGGGATAGGTGGTGGCGGTCCAGCACCTGCGGCTCCTCTAGGCTATGTGCATAGCTCCAAATCTCCTCGGCGGGTCCTCAACCAATCACACTCTACCTCCCGATCTCCTGGGCCTACCAATAACTCACTCCCCCACTTAACTAGTGCCACCCAGCTCAACCCAAAAAGCTCAATCAATTAAAAACTCGAGATAAGAAAAAGTTGGCACTCAAATTCACAATGTGAAAATGACATGCCGTATTTTTCATTTTTATAGGTTTCGACCTCTAACCGATATCGGTTAGGGTGCCCTAAGACGATGTCGGTCTCCTCACCGATACCGGTCTGACAACTAACCGGATATCGATTACACGCCTAGTTTACCCTAACTCCTGCCCTTATCCACCAATCTCCATTTCTCACCACATCACCTACCCCCGGCTTTGCTAAATAGCCTTATTTTGAATTCATTGTGCCCAACAAACCAATCGGCTGACCCAAGGCCGCTGAACCAACCAATCGGCCTGCCTAAGGCCGTAATAAACCAATCACCGACCCAGGCCACAACCAACCAACGGTCCAACCCAAGGCGCAACCAACCAATCGGCCATACCCAAGGCCACTGACAACCAATCGGCCCAACCTAAGGCGCAACCCGAACCATCGGCCCGACCCGAAGGCGCGAACCAACCAATCGGCTCGACCCGAGGCCACACAAAAACAATCAGCCCGACCCAAGGCGCAACAAACGGCCTTGGCCCAAGGCCAACCAGAATCGCCCGGCTGCTTGGACCACCAATCGGCCCGACCCAAGGCGCAACCAACCAATCGGCCCGACCCAAGGCGCAACAAACAATCGGCCCGACCCAGCGCGGCAAACCAACCGGCCCGACCAAGGCGCGGCCAATCACTTGGCCGACCCGAGGCCACAACCAACCAATCGGCCCAACCCACACCACACCAATTAAGTACCTCGTTGAGACCCGCAAATCAAAAATCTCTCCACCATCATGTACTGTTTGTTCAATTGAGCTTACTGTTCATGTTTTATAGCACGACTAGGATACTTGACTTGTTCAGCCGACCAGCTTTGCCTAGACCAAGACCGTGACATTTATTTCAACCAAACCAACCATTTGGTACTGCCGAACATGCCTAAACATTCCGTACCTTACCCATTATATCCCTGGAGCTACTTCCTATGCCTTGGATACCAAGATTATATCAGTCTTGTTTGGATAAACTATCGACCTTTACCTATGAATTGCTTGTTTTCTCTTCAAAACATGTACCACTGGTCACACTATGCATTTTACCATGTGCGTCGGCTTCCTTGAACTTACCCCACCATCTTACCATCTCACCATCATTTACCCTTTATCAACCCTATCCTTGATTTCATGTCACCTCAATATGTGATAGGTTTGAGGGGATTACCTATACCTTTAACTAGGGCAACCACTTGTTTATTATTGTCGGTGCAGCTTTACAAGACAAGCTACACACGACAACAAGGGGCAAATGTAGACACCAAATTTGGGTCTTACCACACCCTGTACACCCCATATCTCATCCCGCAACCTAACCCTACCTCACCACCTAAAACCTTACACCTTCGAATTATTTATTAATTACCTTATAATTAATAAATCCACATCTCAACCTGCCACCTCACCTCGCCACCTCACTTATGACTAGCCCTAACCCTAAACTAACCTAATTAAGACCTATGACTTGGTCTAGACACACACCCATGTCTCATCACCCCTCACCCGCATCAAAACGAACCTAATAATGACTTGACCAAGCCCACAACTGGCCCGACCCTCGGGAGAAAAAGGAGGAAAGTTGGCTATTTTACTAAAAATAGCCAACTTTGACCTAATCGACATCGGTCCCTATGCGGCCGGCATCGGTTAGGTAACCACCATCGGTTCCCTGTAAATGACCTCCCCCAACCAAAATGATGGATCCAATCCATTTTGCAAGGGAGAGACAAGTGAGAAAGAGAAAGAGGTTGCGAGAAGAGAATTGAGTCCAAGACTATAGGCGATCAACGAGATCATGGTCACACTCATCCAAGCATTGGGAGAGTCAGAGGATAGCTTCATTAGCTCACTTTTGATTGTTGGATCATCCCACCTGAGCTTTGCCTTCGTCACCACATTCCTCGGACCTGTATCCTCATCAGAAAGTAGTAAGTAGTATCTTGTATGCTTCTAGACTCCACTTCGTGAACTTTTGATTCATAGTAATTATAAGCTCACCCTCGATCTAACACACAGCACCACCACTGCACCTAACCTTCATCCATCATATTTCCCGGACCTCTCTCAGTCTTCTCCATTGCCTTACTATTCCCCCCAACCATCTACCAACCTTAAAAACCCATAACCACCCTACAATCAACCTCTACCTAGAAGCCCCTGGATCACTTCCCCTACCGATATCGGTTATCCCCTACCAGTAGTGGTTTTATAACCGAGGTCGGTTATCCAGTGACCAGCATTGGTCACTGTGACTTATACCAAAACCAACCTTTCACCTATTTATCTCCTAACAATCTCAGATTCAGCCTGTTCTATCCCTGTAACTTGATCTAAATCGTATCAATAACCAATGACCAAATAAACAGAATGAAATTTTACTATGGGTAGTTTAGTCTCTATTGCTTTTAGTAACGAGGTACCTAAATCGTGATTTTGCAATAGCTTCTTTATTATCATTTGCAATAATTTATATTAAAAGGGAACTGAACACCTTCGAAAGGAAGTTTAGTATTTCCTGGGCCCAAGGTAGTTCCCTTACTTATTGTCTAACTAAAATCTGGTGGTCTTGCATTCTTATTTACATGTAGTCCTTCCCAGACAAAAATGAGTTCTTCACAATTGGTCTGATCTCTTTACGGTACGCGTAAACCTTCCCAACACTCAACGAGGTATTCCTCCTAGCCCTAACCCCTTACTGTTTCTCAAGAGAATGAAAGGATAGAAGCAACTCTATTACGGAACTAAAATTCTGTGTGAAATGGTAAGCGCAAAAATACTGGTTGATATTAGGAAAGTAGTAGCCGAGTCATAAGACACATTTAGCGATGATGTTATCATTGAAATTTCCACCACATATACCATCATGGACTTCTTCGATTGATTTGATAGATTCGTGACATTTGAGAAATCTTCGTAGAAGGCCATCAAAGCCATGTTTATATAATATAATGATGTAATGAGTGGCACGATGAAGAAATAATATTTTAGCATTTTATGTTAAATTTTAGGGGACTTTAGATTTGGAAAGGTAGTCAAATGTTCGAGAATACCATAGATCAGTTAGATGATTGTCAATAGTGTCGATAGGAGGGAGTTCATTTTGATGTGAGGGGTGATCTAATCTTTGAATGATTATGTATAGTTGGGGGTTATCATTTGAGTCTTCATTTTTAATGGGATGAGGGCTCTAAAGAATCCATTGTATCTACAATTTTTTGGAAGATCATGGAATTATTTGGATAGTGTAATGATCAAAGGATCTAAGGAGGAAATCAATGTTGGCTTTATATTTTTACAATATTTCATTTTTACATTGATATTCTCCTTTGAATTGATTGATGAAGATTTGTGAATCTTCGTATATTTCTAAGATATGAACACCCAATAGGATAATGGTGGTGAGACCCATGATTAAAGCTTCATATTTTTCCATGTTATTAGTACACTTGAAGTTAAGTTTAAATGATAGTGGAATGGGAATCCCCCAAGGGGTATGATAATGAAACTGTCTCATCCCCCTTGTTGGAATTTAGACCCATCAAAGAAGAGAGTAATTTTTATATGAATGAATTCATGTTAATTGACAGGTGGTGATGGATTCCTTAGGAACTTTTTCATGAGGAAGGGTACTTCAGCAAGATGGTTTGCAATGGTTGTGCCTTTAATATAATTTTGGGATATGAATTTGAGGTCAAAATAGGTCATAAGCATTTTCCAACGAGTTATATGTTCACGTGGTATGGTTTAGAGTGCATAGTTTTAAGTGGGTTAAAGTTGGTGACAATGAAATTTTTGTGATTGAGAAGATAGTGTCATAGTTTAGAGGTAGCAAAGTATAATGCACAACATAATTTTTCAACTTCAAAGATAACGAGTTTCGAATTCATGGAGTGTATAACTTATGTAATAAATGGATTATTCACGACCTTGTTCATCTTGATGAGAAAGCATAATGCCTAAAGCATGATCTGTGGTAGATATGTAGAGATAGAAGGGTTCCCCCTCGTGAGGAGGTGTGAGCACGGTGGTGATAGAAGATAGTGTTTGAGTTCTTGAAATCCTTTTGACAATTGAGATCCCATCTGAAGGGAACATATTTACGGAGAAGGTGGTGGAATGGTTGACAATTATCCGAGAGTTGGGATATGAAATGCCACATAGACTATAGTTAACATTGAAGGATACACAACTGTTTAAGATTTGATGGAGGAGGCATTTCAATGATTTCTTTAATTTTGGATAGATCAACTTCAATACCTCAGATAGTTATGATGAACCCTAAGAGTTTATTGGTGAGAATGCTGTAAACACACTTCATGGGGTTAAGATGAAGGAAAAATTGAACAAGAAAGATAAATATTTATTCAAGAATGGAGAGATGATCTTTGCATTATTTATATTTTCCTAAAAGATCATCAACGAATCCTCTATTGTTTTATCTTGGCGATAAGGATTTTATTGTAACTAGAAAATCCATCCATAAGGGAGAGCATTTCATGGCCAGCTATTAGGTCAACAAGTTGATCAATATTCGGGAGAGGAAATCATCTTTAGGGTAGGCAAGATTGAGATCTTGAAATTCAATGCAGATCGTAATTTACTTTAGGCTTTGGTTATAGGTACAATATTGAAGACCCATTGTGGATAGTCAATGGGTAGGATGAAATTAGTAGAAAGAAGATGTTTTAATTCTTAATTGATAAGGAGAGACATGTAAGGATGTATCCTACAAAGCTTTTATTTGATGGGTTTGGCATTAGGATAGGTGACGATATTATGTATGAAGATATTGGGGTCGATACCTAGCATATCACTATATGATCATGTAAAATATTGGCTATATTTGGATAAGAATTTGTTGAAGTCTTTTAATTCTGCGGGTTTAGGGATTGACCTTAAACTATGTAAGTTTCCTAACTTTACATTGATGTTGGATCCATTAAGGAGAGTTGATGTATTAGTGGTAAGGATCTTTGAATGAAATGGTCATTAGTCCATCCTTCACCAATATTTTAGTGGAGATGAAACATAATAAGATAACAGTGTGGAGGAATACCTTTGTTATGTAGATGGTAGAAGGTGATGCACATGTATATAATTTTGATGGTGGAGGAGCTCTTTGAATGGAATGACTTGTATAAGAATCACAACAAGACGATAAAATAGTATTAAATAACAAGAGTCAGAGGACTTCCTAACAAATCTAGATCCGGGAAGTATGATACTCCCTAGAGGTTGTCAATCCTTTGTTTAATACAAATCAATGTGAGAAGAAATAATAAACAAGTGAATCCTGCTTTGAGTTATAATATTTGGGCTTCTCTAATAACATATAATAAAATATTGCTAAAAGGTAAGGCTAGGCTTAGATCTGAGTGGTTGGGTAGGTTTTCAGGTGAGGTAGAGGTTGTGGGTGAAGTCTGGGTGGAGTTAGGAAGGGTTTTGGGTTGTTTTAAAGAGGTGGTGAGCTCGTTGTCTTAGGGAAATTTAATAGACATAGAGATTGGGGGCCAGGCAACCGATGTTGGCATAGGAGTGTGACCAACGGTTGGGGGACAAGTGTCGATAAGGGAAATATGTGGGAGACTATTAAAAATAGGTTTTGAACCTCTCTGTGATTGCACAGAGAGTAAGGGTGGTGTTGATAAGGTCGTGATATTGTTAAGAAGACTCAAGTATGCTAAAAAGGAGGTTGGAAAGGGTGTAAAGGCTTGGGATGGTAGAATAGTGGGTTGGTGGGAAGAAGGTGATATACGGGTAATGAGAGGAATGAAATGTAGACAAAAAAATACATCTACAATTGAATAAGCACAAATGATAAAATCACAATACTTACTTGGTATTTTATAGATCATGTGAGTGGATATGGTTAGCGGTTGATAGTAGAGGAGATTTTACGGGTCCAATGTCACGGTAGTGAATCCTGTGTGCTCTGTGAGTATTCTAATGCTCTGGAAGGAGGAATTGGCTTCTTTTCTTGCATTTTGGTTGTGTTTTCGTTGTCAATATGCATGAAATCTTGAAGATTCAAGATTGAATGTAAGAGGATCCAATAACTGAATGACCAACCCGTGTGAAGAGTTGTGAAATTGTATATAAAGTGACCGATGGCGGTTAGGTAACTAGTGCCGGATGAGGAAAAACTAGCGTCGGTTAGGGTAAGTAGGTCATGGTTGCCAAAAATAGCCTGATATTTGCTATTTTTTCTGTGAGTGATATTTTAAATCCGAGTCTCAAATGTGGAATGAAGCTAAATGGAGTGGAAGAGTAGTTAGAGGGATAATAGATCATTAATATTATTTATAGTTGGAAAGGGTCTTAGGTAGTTAGGATAAGTGTGGACTAGGTCTAGGGTCATTAATAGGCTTGAATAGGTCTTAGGGTGAGGTGGAGGGCTGATGTGGCCTGATGAGATGGCAAGGTGAGTTGTAAATGTGAGGTGGAATTAATTTAATAAAGGTAATTAAATTAATTGATGATGTGGGGAGGGGTCATGGGGTTAGGATTAATTTAATTAGGGGCTAAGTAAATTAATACTAATATGTAGAAGGGTCGGTAATTAGGTGTGAGGCTAGGTGAAGGGGACTTTGCGGGTTGTGACACTTTTTGGTGTCTACATTTGCCCCCTTTTTGTCGCATACCTTGTATTGGTGAGCGAGGCTGAAAAAATAGAAGTGGTTTCCCCAGGTATGGGTGAATGTTAGGTTACCTGGTATGGATGATAGTTAGGCTTACAAGTTAGGCTACCCTAAGTATAGGTGAAGGGTTAGGTTTCCCTAGTTATGGGTGAATGTGATCCCCTCAAACTAGGAATTGATGAAATAGAAGGTGGAATCGGTGATGGGTTTGATAAGGTGGTAGGTGATGAAAAATGGGGTAAGGTGTAGGTGTAGCTGTAGGTGATGATAAGGTGTGGGTAATAGGTGGGGACATTCAAACTCACGCACATGCTCGAGAATGTGACAAGGCCACAAGGTTGAAGAGCTTGAAAACTCTAGATCGTCAAATGGTTGATTTTTATCCTAACAAGGTTGATGTGGTCCGTATCCTAGGCATAGGAAGTATCCCTTGAAACACAATGAGGTTAGGTGTAGGAATGGGCTAGGTGGCTTAAAAACACCAAAATTTTTGGTTTGGTCAAGATAAATGTCACGACATCAAGAAAGGTAAGGTCTGCAGGGGTAAACATGGGTAGCATCATCACAAGGTAAATCGAGTGAGAAATTTTGATAATTAAATGGGTGAGGTTGATTAGGGCATAGGTCGTAAGGTAAGGTCAAAGGTTGAGGTAATCAAATCCCCACACATGCTTAGAATGCAATAAGGAAAAAGGATGATGAGTCCACAAACTCTAACTTTTCAAAGGTCGATAGGTTTATGCTAAACAAGGTTGATGTGGTCCAAGTATCCTAGGAATAGGAAGTAGCTCCTGGAAACACAACGAGGCTAGGTGCAAGAATGAGCTAGGTGGTTCCAAAACACCAAAAGGTTTGGTTGGGTCGGGATAAACATCATAAAATAAGACAAGGTAAGGTTTGTAGGCTAAATGATGCGAGTAGCACTATTACATGACATAACGAGTAAGAAAGTTCAATTGTCAAGTGGGAGTGGTTGGTATGGGTGTAGGTGTGGGTAAGGTCATGGGTTTGGTTAGGGTTTAGTTTAATTTCCAAGTTACTTGTTTTATGGAAACTAGATGGGGTGAAAGAGTGGTTGAGCTAACCTCGAAGGGCTCCATGCCCTAAGAGTTCTACCTACATAGCCCTTGTAAAAGGGGCCTCGAGGATGTAGTTTTCCCTTAAACTAGGGAAGAAGAAAGGTGGGTTGGGTAGGTTAAATAGGTAGGTGGTTTAGGTAACATGATTGGGTAAGGAAAATTGATGAAGATAGGAAAGGTGAAATGTGAAATTGGTAATAGCGGGGTAGATTAGGTGTAGGTGTATAGGTGATAGGCTTGGATGATGTTGTCTTAGTGAATCAAATAACCATGTAGGCAGAGGTGAACTAAAAGGGAAGCAAGTTGAAAGACCCTAAATTTTGGTCCCTAGAGATTATTATTTGAATATAAGTCCATAGATATATTACACAATCGATAGGTATATAAGTGAAAGAAGTTACATGATCACAATGTGTAGAATACATGCCATGTCCCTTAAGTTAATTGGAAGATAAGAAAATAGAAGGTAAAGTGGAAGGGTTTTTTTAGCATAAGCTTGTTGTGGGATAATATGCCCCTTCTACAAGATACCAAAAACCTAAATAGGCAAGTCCATGACTAAATTTGATAATTTTTTAGACTTTTTTGCTTTTTCTTTTCTTTTCGGTATAGATGATCGATGTGGGAAGTCTATATTGGGATAAAATAATGTCTCCTAGATGTCTTCATGAATTTGATCGATGCGAAGCTGGAAGCTTTAGAATTTTTTTTTTGAGAAGTACAGGCTAGTCTTATTTTTAGATAGACTAAATGCATTTAGTTGCTAACTTTTATAGTTATCCTTCGAGGGAGTAGTCTATTTATAATAGCTAGAGAGATGTAGATGTAATTTTGAGATATTATCTATTTGCAAGAAGTTTGACTCAAGGAGTAGATTTTTGGTATCCCAATTCATTCTTCATTATTATTATTTTGGACTTAAAGTCATGGACAAGACTATAAAGGAATATAGGCCTCTTTTATGAAGGCAAAGACCATAACATGAACAAGGTTAGCTATGAAAGAGGGGTTTTAAGTGATGAATGACCATGGGATTCCATCTTGAAAAGGATGAAAAGTATCCATAAGAACCATGCCATGAGTAGAGCCATGGTACTCATATTGAAGATAAGATGAATAGTGATGGATAGTCACACAATTCTATTTTAGTCATAGGTCCTTAAAATAGGTAGGTGGAGGGAGAGATGCACTCAAGGGACAAGCATAGTGAGGCATAAAATTATGCGTAGTTATTTATTCAATGATAGAATGGTGAAATATGTAAAGCGTAAAGGGAATCAAGTTCAGGGTTTACCTTGAGTGAAGATAAATTATAAGCACATATCCATAGGCATGGTGACGATATAGGTCAAAGCTAATTAGGAGTAAAATTTTCCCCATTTAATAAGTCCCTTGGTCACTTGTATGACTAGAAAACTATTAGAGACCCATTTTGGGTAGGTGAAGGATGATGAGAGGTTATATGATGTGTCCCCTAGAGATTAGGTTGCATAAGATTATGGTAGGTTGATTTAGGAGGGTTGGGTAAGATTATGGTTGGTTGGGTAAGATTGGGAAGATGAAAAATATACAAGGTGTAATGGGCTAGATGTGGAAGGGGCATAAGCCTTGATTAAGACAAGAACATCATGGGGAGATTGATGAAATGGTTTAATCGAGAGAATGATTTGTGACTTCATTAGAAAAGGATAGGCCAACCCAAAGATGGTTACCTTGGGGGTAGGTGTAGGTGGAATGGTGGGTGAAGTGTGAAGTGGAAGGGTTTTGACTTTTTCTTCCCTTTTGCATGTTATGAATAAGTGCCCATAGACACCTTATATATTTCAAAGATATGAGGAGAAGGAACTTGGGCGTATTGTTGAGAATTAGGTGGATATGAAGGAAAAGGTTTTAGAATAGGATTTGGGGTAGATAGTGTGGAAATGGGTGAAGAAGGAATGGAATCTTCATCCAATGATCATCTTTGTTGAAGAGATCAAAAAAATGAAGTTGAAGGAGAATGGATTTGGATGAAAGTTTGGGTGACTTTGGAAAGGTTTTGTTGGAGGTGGAGTTAGAGGTTGAGTAGGTTTAACTACCTTTTTGGTAGGTAGTGTGGTTTTAGGCTTGGGTTGTACCTTTTTGGGTAAATGTGTTGGGGTAATGTGTGAAGTAGAGGGGAATGCAAAAGATGGAAGTGGATGTGATCAAAAGGGTGAAAGTGGAGGTGCGGTGAAGGTAGTAGTCTAGGAGGTAAAATTACGGGGAGTGTATATTGAAGAGAAGGTGAAGGTATGGGTAATGGAGCAGGCATGGGTAATGTAACTAGTTTTGGTGGAATAGAAGGTTGTGGTAAGGATGTCGGTGGCTTTTTTTAGGCTTACTTTGAGTAGGAGGCTTCTTGACTAGAGTGGATGGATGAGGACCTAAGATATATGGGAGTGGTGAAGGTAAAAGAGGAGGTGGTGGAGAGACTAGGGTTTTGGCCTAAGAGGTTGGGTCTTCCTCTTAGGTGGGGGATAGGTCTGGTGATAGTCTTGGGAAGAAGTAGCTAGATCGATCTTCACAGGTGGATGGGTTAGACTTGGTATCGACAACACTCCTAATGTAGCAATGGGTTTAGGTGTAGGTGAATTTTTTGGTGTTGGTAAAGGTTTAGGTGTGGGTGTAGGTTGAGGTGCAAGTGTGGGTTAGGTGAATGATCAATGAAGTAGAATCGATTATTGGGTTCATATTTTATGGTCTTGGTTGACTAGAAGAATTCAAATATAGATGGTCGAAGTATCTATGGATGACATTTGCATTTGAGTAGATATTGGGAGTTACGCAAGTTCCCCCAAAGCATGGAATGATCGATGTAATCTAACTTATCTACTAGTCATGAAAATAACCTTTTTTTTACACATTGATGAGGGCTTTGACACTTGTTAATAATTTTGACTTAAGTGAAACCGAAAATATTTTCCTTTCGGTAGGAAAAGTGATATAATGAGATCAACAAGATCTTGGAAGATCCTGGGAGACATATCACTTATGGGAAAGGAGGATACAAATGGATCCTCTATGGGTGGAGGAGATTGCAACACTAGTGATGTAGGATTTTCTTTTAGAAAAGTAGATAGGTTTAGCTCTTCCTTGGGTAGAGGAGTGGGTAAAATAGGTTCAATGGTGGGAAATGATGTAGATGCAGTCGGTTCCTCCATGGGTAGAAGAACATGTGTGATAGAATCCATAGTGAGAAGAGACATGGACGAGGTAAGCTATTCTATAGAGGAAGGGGTAGATATGAGTGGCTCCTCCGTGGGTAGAGGAGTGGAAGGAATATGATCCTCCATGGGTGAGGGAACTCGTGCATTTTGTTCAATAGAGGGGAATGAGAGACAACCGAGTAGAAGAAGTGGGTACTCTATAAAAGATGACGTGAACTCATAAAATTTGTTATCAAAGGTTTCACCTGCTTGGCTTGATGTATGATTATGGTTTGGGAAAGGCTTCTTGAAGATGTGTAGGTTTTGGTTTTCGGTGCATTAGGATTGTCAAGAATGAGATCTCCATTATCTATCATTTCTTGAATGATATTCTTGAATGTTTTACAGTTTCCATCACTATGGCCCCTAACACGATGGTAATTGTAATAGTCATTTTCTTTATACCACATGGGAAAAGGACGTGAAGGATCAAAACTAGTATGTGGTTTGATCGGTGGAAGGATGATAGCCCCACTTTCAACAACTTTTCTAGCACAGAGGAATAGGTTCCCCTTATGGGAGTATAATGTCATTTGTTCATATTTGTGTTAAAAAATATAAATAGGTGAAATATTAGAGGATGGTTTTTGGTTGGTTAGATGGATGAGATGGACCAGCTTTCAGGATTACTGCATTGGCAGATCCTTTCACTTTGGAATGATTGTTTGAATGGTTGTTTTGTGATTTGGAAGAATAAGAAGAGTCATTTGTTTGAAGGAGCACCCTTGCTAGGCAATTACAATTTCTTCTCTTCGATAGCACGGGTTTCAAGCTTCCAAGCCATTTGAATGCCTCATCAAATGTTTGGAAAGTATGGAATTGGAGAGTTGGCATGATATGTGGCGAGCATTATCTAGTGAATAACTCTATAATTTCAGTTTGAGGAAATTGAAAGTAAATTGGTTAATAAGGCTTCACCAATGCGTAAAAAGTATGTGATGGACTCATCATCATATTGGCATATCAAATACAAGTCGGTCATGGTAACCTTTTTGAAAATGTTTATGGATAAATGATCAAGAAAGGCCTGAGCTAATTGATTAAATGAAAAGATAGAGTGCTGGGTAAAGCACTATACCAGTCTAAGGTCGGTCATATCAAGGACATTGGGAAAGTTTGAAGAAGTAAGGCATCATCATGAGTGATAAGATAACATATGTGTTTAAAGGATCAAAAATGTTGTTGTGGATCCTCCTTGCTATTGAACCGTTAAATTTTGGCATTTCCCAATGTGTAGGGTAGGGATGAATTGGAATAGAAAAGTGAATAGGCTCGTTACAAATCTCATCATAGGTCAATGTGTTTGAGATCCAAAAAAATGCTTCAAGAGTTTACATCTTGTCCATCATCATTTTAATAAAATTCATGGTTGGATTAGACTGTGGGGCACCTCCTATGGTATAGGGAGGTGGATATGATGAATAAGACATGGGTGGTACTCTAGTGTATGGAGGTTCGAGTAGGAAAACTGAGAAGGTGGAATGTAGGTAGTGGTAGATGATGATGGTACATATACTAAATAGGAAGTATAAGCAACATGGTTGTTGAGAAAGATTATAAGTAGGTGGGATCGTGTTGAGACCCTCGTAGTGATAGGTGTGCGGTTAGTGGGTATGGACATGACTAGACTCTAAAATGGGGTCGACGCAATTAGAGGTTGCAAAGTAATAGGGACTGATGAGGTGGGGATCCCTACACTAAGATCCGCGAGATGATGGGGAAGTGGACATCGTAGGTGTGATAGATGTCATAGGTGTGATAGATACCAATGATGTAGGGATGATATGAGAGATGATAGGTGGTGAGGTAGTAGCAGGTAACATTACACTAGTGTTAGTTGACACGAAAGTGGGTGCAATAACTAGAGAAATGGAGATGGGTATCCCATATAAAAGTCTATCTAATGAATCATGGTGGAAGAATGAGCTAGGTAATACTACAAGGTTGCGGGGTTGTGATCCAAGAATTTTTGAATTCCTCATCACCTGTAGCTATGATGGGAGGAGCATTGGGGTCCATGGGTGATGAGATGGAGGTGGTGAAGGACTAGGAGGTAACAAATAGTGGATGGCATGAAAAACCAAGGTGTTGACTTGGTGATGAGTCAAAACCATGTGAATAGAGTGAGAATAGGTAATATGAGTTTTGTAGATGGTACAAAAATAGAAATTAATAGTAGAAGAAATATGGAAAGTGGAATTTGATCACTATTTTGACAGAAAAGTAAAAACATAGAGACTGATGTCGGTAGGGGTAGTAACCGATGTCCGGTAGATAAGGGTAATCAATGTTGATTGTTGGATTGATGTTGATTCTTGTGGATAAATGGAAGATTTGAAAATTTGAGGATGAAGAGTGTAAATAGATGAAACTAAACTCTGTTGTTGGTAATAGAGACTCAAAATGCTAAGAATGGTAGAAAAATGTCACAAAATTACTTGGATATGATTGAGTATTGTTTTGGGCTAAATAACAAAAAGATAGGAACCGATGGTGGTCATTGAACCAATACCGGTATGAGAAGGTAACTAATGATGGTCACTTGACCGATGATGTTAGTTACTTGAATGATTAAAATATTTGAAAATTTAGGAATGATAAATGCAAAACTAGATGAAATCGATTTCTATTGTTGGTAACAGAGACTCAAAGATGTCAGAAATGAAAGAGATAAATAAAGATGAAGGTCAACTTTATTTGATTTAAAGATTACCAAAATAGTATTAGGCAAATTACCAAGACAATATGTAATTGATGTCGATTCTTGTTAAATCTTAAAAGTGATGAAAAAATGAATTGTAGGTGATTAAGTTAAATGATACCAACCCAAAAATGGAGTATGGTAATGAAAATTCCAAACACACTCAGAAATAGAGTCGAATACACCAACTATAATGATGGGTGTGTAGGAAATAAAAATAAGAAGAACGTGCCTTACAACTCAAAACACAAGACAAGAAAAAGCTAACAAACATGCCAAAAATCCTAGGCAATAGATTTTATGTTGTGTGGCTTATGCCATTTAGGACTAACTTGTAAGTAGAATAGAGTTTTTGGTCAACGAGGGTGCCCTATAGAAACTGAAAACTATGGATGGTTTCAGGAAATTTTGGCTTAGAGTCCCCAATATATACTTTTTAGTATGTGAGGCCCTACTTTGATATGATTAATGGCCATAACACTAGTTGGATCTATCGCTAATATGATTATTAGTCATTAACAATAATTTCCAGGAAGGAATATGTTTAAGAAATGAGTTGTTTGTTTCAATGATTTGGTTTAGGGAGTGTGTGCACAAAGTGAGCTACACTTCATTCTCACCAACCATTAGTTGGTCATGACCTCCAGCATATAGGTTGCAATTAAATTTAAGTGAGCTATAATGCAACAAACTTAGAATGTAAGTGCACAAGTTTTAAAACCCAAATCCACAAATGAAATTCGATGAGAACAATTAATGAAGAGGCAAAGAGTATGTCTTTCACTAATGTAATAAAAATAAAAAGAAGTGTTCTTTTTAATCCAAAATATGAATTTCACTAAGACAATTAGAAGAAGAAGAATGTTCCCAAGGAGAAAATTTAGTGTGAACTCTTTCAAAATGAAATAAACACACAATAATTCCCTAAGAATGAACAATGCAAAAGAAACCCAAAAAGGGTCCCACCGGGCATGCCAAAATGTTTCACCAATATTATAGTAGAGAGAAATAGATAAGAAGGTAATGAGCGTAGGAGGAATACATGTGTTATGTAGAAGGTAGAAGGTGATTCACGGCACTATAATTTTGATCCAATATGATTGTGTGAGCTTCCTTTTGGCTAGGAGGAACGACCTGTATAAGAATCACAACAAGACCACAAAATAGTATTAAATAACAAGAGTCAGAGGACTACCTAGCAAAGGTAGATCTAGGAAGTATGATACTCCTAGAGGGTTTTCAATCCTTTGTTTAATACAAATCAATGTGAGAAGAAATAATAAACAAGTGCATCCTATTGTAGTTATAAGATTTAGGATTCTCTAACAACATACAATAAAATATTTATAAAAAGGTAAGGCTAGGATTAGATTTGAGTGGTTGGGTAGGTTGTCAGGTGAGGCAGAGGTTGTGGGTGAAGTCTGGGTGGAGTTAGGAAGGGTTTTGGGTTGTTTTAAAGAGGTGGTGAGCTCACTGTCTTAGGGGAATTTAACATACACAAAGATTGACATCGGATAACAAACTGACACCGGTATAGGAGAGTGATGACATCGATTGGGTGACCGGAGTTAGTAGGGGAGATAGGTGGGAGACTATTAAAAATATTTTTAAAACCTCTATGTGATTACATACAGAGTAAGTGTGGTTTTGATAAGGTTGTGATATTGTTAAGAAGACTCAAGTATGCTGAAAAGGAGGTTGGAAAGGGTGTAAAGGCTTGAGATGGTTGAATAGTGGGTTGGTGGGAAGAAGATGATATATGGGTAATGGGAGGAATGAAACATAGAAATAAATAAGAGATCTACACTTTAATAAACACAAATGATAAAATTACAATACTTATTTGGTATTTTTTAGATCCTATGAGTGGATAGGATTGGTGGTTAATCATAGAGGATACATGCTGGTCTAGTTCCACAACAAAGTGAAGATTGTGTGCTCTTATGAGTATTCCAATGCTCTGGGAAGTAGGAACTAACTAATTTTTTCACTATGGTTGTGTGTTTGTTGTCGGGATGCAAGAAGGATTGAAGATTCAAGATTGAATGCAAGAGGGCTCCAATAACTGAATCATCAACCTATGTGTGAAGATTTGTGAAAGTGTATATAAAGTGACTAATGATATTTAGGTAACCAAAGGTGCCCAATGAAAAATTGGTTTTGGTTAGTACAAATAGGTCAAGGTTTCCAAAAATAGCTTGATATTTTTATTTTTGGCGTGATTGATATTTTAAATCTAGGTCTCAATTGTGGAATGACGCTAAATGGAGTGGAAGTGTAGTTAGAGGGATAATAGGTCTTGATTAGTTAGGGTTGGAAAGGATCTTAGGTAGTTAGGATAAGTGTGGACTAGGTCTAGGGTCATTAATAGGCTTGAATAGGTCTTAGGGTGAGGTGGAGGGATGATGTGGCCTGATGGGATGACAAGGTGAGTTGTAAATGTGAGGTGGAATTAATTTAATAAAGGTAATTAAATTAATTGATGATGTGGGGAGGGTCATGGGGTTAGGATTAATTTAATTAGGGGCTAAGTAAATTAATACTAATATGTAGAGTGGGTTGGCAATTAGGTGTTAGGCTAGGTGAAGAGTAATTTGTGGGTAGTGACACTTTTGGGTGCTTACACTCCCATATGGGATAGGATTTCTTGATTGTCATGGCATTAGAGGGTGTTGATGGTGGGTGAATATTCTTTAATCATTTCTGCCAAATGAGAGGAAGTTGTTTAGTGACATGGTTGGATTGATAAGTTATTAAATTAAAAAATTATTTGGGATGGAAATGGTGTCATCTGTGTCGATGGGATCATTTGATTTTGTGGAATGTGGTGATTCAAGTTCCGCGGTACATATGGTCGTGGTTTGATAAGATTATTCGAAAAAGGGATTTTCATATCCAAGCTGTAATTTTCATGTAGTTTGAGAGAATGCTGGATGGTAAAATCATGTATTCCTTTTTCATAGCATCTATATCCAAAACCTTTCCATGCATAGTGGTGAAGGTACATTTGAATGAAGGCATGATTGTATAAAGAATCAAAATCAGATTTAAAGGGCATGGCGTGGTGTTGACGATTTTGTTGTGAAGAGGGATGGTCAATCCCCCATAGATGAGGTTGATTTTTAGATAGGTGAGGTCCGTAGTAGATAAGGTCTCTAACGTCAGGCTCATACAATGGTTATTTTTCTAGTCTTCCATATATTTTAGGTGTGGGAAGTGAGTTAAGCATGAGGAGATGATACTCCCAAAGAAAAGATGTTCCATAAAATCTCGAGGGAAGAATTATTGGGTAGTTTAGATGATGGAATAAATGTTCTAGTGGATGATTCATCAAAGGATCTTGATTTCAAGATGAGGATGTCATTTAGACGATATGTCATATTACAATCGGTGAAAGGATTAGGATCTGCAGGGACCATGAATGTCTTACCTTCATATTCATATTTGAGACATTGGTGAAGCGTCAAAGGGACACAACACATGGTGCATATCCAAGGTCATCCTAATAACATATTATACTAGAATTATCCCTCTATGATATAGAAGAGTTTAGGAAGGGTTTTGATGCCAAATTTAAGAGGTAAAATGATAATACCTAACGTGGGCACAATGGTATCATTGAAAGATCGAAGGAGGAATGGTGTTTGAGTGATGAAAGTATTCGGTAATTAGAGTTGGTTGAAGGAGATGGATGAGATGATGTTGATTGTGGTACCCCCATCAATCATGACCCTCTTGATGAGGACATCATTGATTTGAGTGGTAATGAAGAGAGGTAAATCATGATCCTCAGGCTGAAGTGATGGTATTTCAATAGAATCAAAGGAAATAGCTGAGGATGTTTTGAGAGAACCTACAAAATATGTGAAAGAGTGGGGATCATCTTTAGGTACTGATATATACTAGAGGATTTGATCATTTCTTATTTGTGTGATGGTGATGTTTAAACTAGCTCATAAAGTGACATTTTAACAAGAGCCTAGTGTAATTGTTTAATGATAAATTTTTATATTGTAGTGGAGGATGGAGGTGCAACTAGAATGGAGACTTTAGTATTTGATTGTGATGTTTTATTAGAGGTCTTAGGGGCCAGAGGAATGGAAACCTTAGGTTTATCTTTGGATGAGGACGAGGTGAGCTCGAGAACATGCTAGTATAACAATAAATGTTTTGTTCGAAGGACTTGGATTTATGGGTATGAGCTCGAGTAGTAATGTGAAAAATGTCAACTTTGATGGGGAAGGATCTTACTCAAGGATTCGTAGATAGTATTAATTTATGATGTTATAGGTGGTGGGTGAGTTTTCTTTGATGTTTGTAATTCCTCAAGGAAGAAGGCCTTTTCTTCAATATTTTTAATGGTTGTGTGAAAGGATTTACATTCTTCTACAAAGTGTCTAATGGTAGACATAGGAGGCTTCAAACTTATGCCAAGAAGGTTTCTAGGCTTGAGTGTTGGATGGTTTAAGAGGAAGTACCACTATGAATAATTGTTGAAGAAGTATTTATATAATAGTTACATAGTGTCTTTTTTTGATGCGGAGGTTTAAGGCAACGATGTTTTTCTAATTTAACTATCCCGGAGGTGTTTCCTTTAGTGCGGGTTCTTTTTATTTGTTGATAAATAGTTTTGGATTTTGTGATAGGTGGTACAAATGAGGGATGGGGTCCAAGGATAGAGGGTTGATGTTTGATTCTTTGTATAGGGGTAGTGGAACGGTTTATAATGGTGACCTTTTTAGATGGGGAGGAAGGAAAATCCGGAGGTCACGTAGATGATACTAGGATGCAAAATCATCATAGAAAATTTTCATAATTTGGATGACTGGTTGTTTTTAGGGGTTTGTGAAGGATTATTAGAAGGGTTGGGTGAAGAGGATGTAGCTATGGATGTAGAGGGTTTACTTTGGACTTTAGATTATAGGGATCTTTCTTATTGCTCGAGTGTTGATTCCGGTGTGTTACTAGAGGTAAGTGTGGGTGTGGATTCAGTAACAGGTGATGTTTTATTGATGGTGTTTATGGTATGGTGGGATTATAGGTTGTTTTTTTGGGTTGACTACTCGATGGGGGATGATTCGAATGTATTTTTGAAGACATCAAGGTTATGAATTTTAGGAGAATTAGGGTTGTCTAAATGTAGCTCTCCTTTGTCAATCAGATCCTAAAGGGTGTTATGGAATGAATGAAACCTTTTGATGTTGTTACCTTTGACCCTATGGTATTTTCAATAGTCATTATCCCTTTACCAAGAGGATTTGGAGACAAAAGTATCAATAGGATAAATGGATGGAAGAGAGATCAATAGGATTTTATGTTGAGGGTGGGATTTTTCGGTGGTCAAACATTACTTTGGAGAATATTTGATGACTATGGAATTGGTTGATTATTTGGATGGAAAATCAGATTTTATTTTCTTTGGTCTAAGTTTGACTCTACCTTCTTTAAGAGCACAAAGTTCAAGTTTACGGGCCATAACAAAGGCTTCATCAAACATTTGAAATGATTGGATTTTGAGTGTGGAAGAAATATGTTTTGCACTTGAATAGGAGAATAATTCGATTAGTTCAGCTTGTGGGAGAGAGAATGATAATTGATTGATTATACCCCTCCAACAGGCTACAAAGTCAATAACAGATTCATGTTTTAATTGTTTAATATCATATAGTTTGTGGTGGTGATTTTATGGGAAATATTTATCGAGAAATGTTCAAGAAATAGTGGGTGAGTTACAAATGAAAAGAGGGAATAATGTGGGATGTTATTATACCAATCTAAAGTAGGTCCTACTAAAGGGATATGGAACGTCTTTAGCATAAGGTCTTGGTCATGAGATATAAGGTAAAAACCATGACTAAAGACTCCCAATGAGGTCATGGAAAAATATTACCTAAGACTAACATGGGCCTTATCTCTTAGGTAATAAGTTGTCTTCTTATTAAAATCATCACCATACTTTATCAAGAAAGACTTATTATATGGCCTAAGAATGGATAAAATCCTCAACAATGTATTATTGAACTTGGTATTGAAGTCTTGCACACACTCATTAGGATTATTCTTGATATTCTCTAATTAAAAAAGAAACTTAGGGTACCCCTATCCCTGAACCAGCCTCTTAAGGAACCCATTACCATAAATAGATGCATTAACGACCTCTAACATGGAAGATAAATTGTTAGTAAATAACCATCCCTAACCCAATGGTTATGTGAATAACCATACCCTTATCTTGGATCAATCCCCTTAAGGCACCCATTACTAGAAATAGAAGCATTTGTGACCTCTAACATCAAAGAGAAATTATTAGTCACAGTATGAAAATATAAAACATTAAAAACTAGGTGTATACATATGCCTCGATAATTTATTACGCATGTCACAATTTAAAAACATGGGGTAGTTAGTGGAAATAATGATACATCACATCAAAAGTGAAAGTAAATGTTGAAAGTAAATAAAGGACTATCTGAAATGAAATATACCCACCAATACGTACCTGATAGTGTCGGTCATCCTACCACGTATGGGCACAATCCATGTTCTTTAGAACCATGGAGAAGTAAAAATAGAATTGAATATTAAAGGATAAAATAAGACATAAATCACCTAGCTAGGGGCCCATGTGATGGATGTAGGTTTGGAAATTGTAGATATAGAGTAGAAAAATGTGATTTTTGGCCAAAGAGTGAAACCAAGCATGTAATATGTCAAAAAGTAGGAGAAGATCACAATCCCAACATAATCGATGGAATATTTTTTGGAGATTGAGAACTAAAAAATGACCATTTGAAGATTAAGGGCCATCACGATCAAATTTGAATAGAAATATTATGCATATATAGGATTTTTTTTTTTTTATTTTTTATTTGGGCATTGCTAAGCATAGAATTAAGAAACTGAGCCTAGAAATCTGAATTTTAAATTAGTGCATGATTTAGCATGAGTACGAAGAGGAGGGAGGGGATGAAAAGGAGGTGCACATGGAAGAAAACAACCAAAGTTAAGTTGTTGCATTTAATTTTACTAGGTAGATTAGCATATTTTTGTATTTGTTAGGATTATGAAAATATTATAGTTTCATTTTTAATAAAACTTGTGTCATTAGAGAGGGTATGATAAGACTCATGTGGGTTTGGGAGGGATTTTATTTTTAGTTTTCGTTTTAGCTTATGTTTAATTTTTAATTTTTAAAAGTCGCGATCGTATGGAATAGGATGCCACCACCCCCTTAAAACAACAGAGTTAATGGCATCATGTATTATAATTTTTTTGATAGGAGTCGATGGCATAAGCCGAGGGAAAATTACGTAAGGATTTTATAGAAAAGCATGCGTTTATTATGATTTTGGATATTAAATTTATTTTTAAGGAATCTAATGCTTGGATTTTATTGATTTGTGAATACGGGGGATCATACTGATAAACCTATGGCGGGTGGTTAATGTGGCATGACTTAATAGATTAATTATGGGATTGATAGAAATAGAGGAAACACATCTACATAGATGAGACTTTGGGGCCATATTCCAAGGATACCATTGAGCTTATACTTTCAAAGAATGAACGTTCCCAAGGAAGGTGTGACAACATTGTTGAAAGTGAGGACTCGGGTGTTTGGCGATGGATTTGTTGGGGATTGTAAGTTGGTCGAGAGTATGTGATAGAAGGATGTTAATGCTTTTCTGCTATCAATCATGGATCATTAAATGAATGTATCATTGATTCTAACCATGATAAATAGGGGAAGCTCGTGTTCTTCCAAAGTGGTATGTCCGGAATTTCATCATCATCGAATGAGATAGTTGTAGGAAGCAATAAGTGCTCCTATGACAGATGCGAAAGGGTGAGCCTCGTCGGTGGATGTTAGAATACATTTTAAGGATTCATTGATAGCATGTCTATGGTTTGGTGAGCTTTGGATGAGCTCATAGAGAAAATATTGACCAGTCATAATGGAGGTTTCGATGAAGTGTTTAACTCCTTAGGAGGAGGAATGGTGATTGTTGTCACTTACCCAAAAATGTGTGTATTTTTTCAAATTTTTAAAAAAATTGAGTAAGGTATCTCTTATGAGGTCATTGTTTTCCTTTTTGAAGTCCGGGAAAAAGAAAGATGATCCCAACAACTAGTCAATTTTCTAAACATTTTTGAGTTCTGGGCCTTTTCTTTTCTAATATGGGTATTTGGGATTTTTATGTCCTACATGTCCCGAGTTCTTGTGGGCTTCTTATTCCTCGCATATGCGCATTCTCTCAGTACATGTTACAAACCCAAAAGTTTTCTTTCAAAAAAATTTAAGCCCTCTTTGTGTTCTTGACTTTTTGGTCTAACATAGAACTTGTATCCTTATGTCCCATGGGACTTCGTGTACCTTTCACCCGACTTACTTGCATTTCATTGAACATGGTTATGTTGCGGGCTTTTGGAATTTCATGACCCAACCGTCCCGAGTCCGTCCCGATGCTCATTTCCCCTCGAATAGCCTTCTCCGCATTACATCATTTTTTTCTTTGTGTTACAGAGATGTCAAATCCTTGTGTCCCTAGTGTCCCTTATGATTTTGGGCCTCTCTTTCTTCATTATTCTACCATATCTACACTCTAAAGGACAATTCAACATCTTGTGTTGTGAGCACTCCCATTTTTCATAAGTACATTAAATCCCTCCATTTAATGCATTCCACCGACCTTCTTTGAGTGGGCTGATATTAAAGAAATGTAATTGGTAATTTCCACCATTGCAAATTATAGTTGAACTCGGTAAATACCATTCTCGTGCCTCCCAATCCATTTCTAGCCATAGCATGAACATTTCTTATCCATTTTCAAAATTTCAAAGTGTTTTATGCTCCTAGGAAGGTCTCTTATCATTATACAATAAAGGTTTGTAGTTTCGGAGCCTTCTGTGGGAGTTTGAGGATAGTTTTGTTTCATGTCCTACTACATTGTCCTTCTCCCGAAATTACTTTCAAAGCTTCCTTTTTCTCCTTGAACTTCTTCCTTCCACCCCATTTTCTATCATGAAGTAACATTTTGCGGGTCATGAATACCTCTCCTCCCTTGAGACCTCCATACCAAACATAGGGGATAATGATGTGCAACATATTGATTTCAATGATTTCTGGGCATGAATTAATAGTGATAACCCCTCTCCTATGGCTCAAATTATCAAAGATTATGGAATCACTCATGCTAGAGGATTTCCAATCTTAGTCCAATGTGATGTTGTTATCTTGGCTTGTGGTTCTTGTTTTGATCCAGGCTTGAAGGAAATCAAAGACCCTCAAGGCCAAGTAATTGCCAAATTGGATGTTAGGTGCATCAATGCTACTTTTGGAATTCATGTAGTGGAAGATTCAAATACTCTTACTTTGGCTCAAGCTCAGTGTTTATTTGATCAAGAAAAGGAGAAATATAAGCACATGGTGGCCAATTCCTTTTTAAAGTCCCAAAGAAAGAAGCCTCCAGTTTTCTGAGACCATGTATAAAGTTGATTTTAAAGAAAAGCTTTAAGATATTATCACCTTCCTACCCGGATCATGAGTATTCCTTCAACTAATGAGTTCCACTTTTGGATGTGCCCTTACGAATATAATTTGTGAGGAAAACAAAGACTAAACAGGGGGGAAATCATTTTCAAAACCTCGGTGAATAATTGGCTAATGTGCAAATAACCCAATTCTTCCATATGACCTCTTATCTGATGTATACCATTGCAACATATAGAATATGGTTGGTTCTTTCTCCAATGGATGGTAAAAATAATGCTCCAGCAGTGTATGAATACCATCCACAGATTGACCTTGGAGGAAAACAAGCATCATTTGAGAAGATTCAATGATGCTTTCACCATGTACATTGTCGAGATTTTTGGAGGGAAACATAAATAAAAGGTTTTCTATTGAGGCCAAGCAATTGCTTTCATCCATGGCAGCTACTTCATCTAGTTTAGAAGGTTCTCTTACATCGATTGGAAAGCTTTGAGGGAAAACCCTACAAACTTCCATTGTTTTACACCGACAAGATAGCTCTTTTGGAAGTTTGTAGACACCTTGATATACTACATAGAACTTGTAGAGATAAGAAGATAGCTAACATCCAATTCCCAATCACATTGGGTAATCATACCTACAAAAGCGCTCTTAATGCATAAAATGTTGAGAGAAACATTGTTGCCTTCAATTTCTACTCTTTTCAGAAAATATCTTGCTTTGATCTCAAAGGTTTCACTTCTAACAATTACATAATGTATTTTTATCACTACCCTACTCTAGAGGATTATTTGGAAAATTGCTTAGATGATTATGGGGCAAAAAGGAGGTATGATGGCGACTTTCCTTGTAGTAAATAAAGGATTTTCGAGTCTAAAAAGTGCCAAAATATTTGTAGCATGATGATGAGGATTTTCAATCTCTTGATTACATTAGGTCCATTAGGCACACTCCTCTTTCCACCATTGATTGGTTCAAAAATGATAAGTATGACTTACAAGATATCATAAAACCAAATCATGACGAGAATAAAGGTTTGGTTTTAAAAACAAATTATAGCATATAGAGCAAGAAGGAATCAATCCCCTTCTAAGGAAGCATCTACATCTCAAAGAGATGATCTTACCGCAGATACCTAAAGTACACACTCAATCATCTCCCTCTCCTCTTGAATCTTAAACTCTCATACACCCAAGCTTGAAGGAAATCGTAGACCCTCAAGGCCAAGTAATTTCCAAATTCCATGTTAGCCGCATCAATGCTACTTTTGGAATTCATGTAGTGGAAGATTCAAATAATCTTAATTAGTCTCAAGTTCGGTGTTTATTTGATCAAGAAAAGGAGAAAATAAGCACATGGTGGCCAATTCCTTTTTTAAAGTCCCAAAGAAAGAAGCCTCCAGTTTCTGAGACCATGTATAAAGTTGATTTTAAAGAAAAGCTTTAAGATATTATCACCTTCCTAGTAAGGATCATGGGTCTTCCTTCAACTAATGAGTTCCACTTTTGGATGTGCCCTTACCTCGAATATAATTTGTGAGGGAAAACAAAGACTAAACAGGGGAAATCATTTGTCAAAACCTCGATGAATAATTGGCTAATGTGCAAATAACCCAATTCTTCCATATGACCTCTTATCTGATGTATACCATTGCAACATATAGAATATGGATGGTTCTTTCTCCAATGGATGGTAAAAATAATGCTCCAGTGTATGAATACCATCCACAATTGACCTCTGAGGAAAACAAGCATCATTTGAGAAGATTCAATGATGCTTTCACCATGTACATTGTCAAATTTTGGAGGGAAACATAAATAAAAGGTTTTCTATTGAGGCCAAGCAATTGCTTTCAACCTATGGCAGCTACTTCATCTAGTTTAGAAGGTTCTCTTACATCATATTGGAAAGCTTTGAGGAAAACCCTACAAACTTCCATTGTTTTACACTGACAAGATAGCTCTTTTGGAAGTTTGTAGACACCTTGATATACTACATAGAACTTGTAGAGATAAGAAGATAGCTAACATCCAATTCCCAATCACATTGGGTAATCATACCTCAGAATCGCTCTTAATGCATAAAATGTTGAGAGAAACATTGCACGCCTTCAATTTCTACTCTTTTCAGAAAATATCTTGCTTTGATCTCAAAGGTTTCACTCCTAACAATTACATAATGTATTTTTATCACTACCCTACTCTAGAGGATTATTTGGAAAATTGCTTAGATGATTATGGGGCAAAAAGGAGGTATGATGGCGGCAGACTTTCCTTGTAGTAAATAAAGGATTTTCGAGTCTAAAAGTGCCAAAATATTTGTAGCATGATGATGAGGATTTTCAATCTCTTGATTACATTAGGTCCATTAGGCACACTCCTCTTTCCACCATTGATTGGTTCAAAAATGATAAGTATGACTTACAAGATATCATAAAACCAAATCATGACGAGAATAAAGGTTTGGTTTTAAAAACAAATTATAGCATATAGAGCAAGAAGGAATCAATCCCCTTCTAAGGAAGCATCTACATCTCAAAGAGATGATCTTACCGCAGTACCTAAAGTACACACTCAATCATCTCCCTCTCCTCTTGAATCTTAAACTCTCATATACACCCAAGCTTGAAGGAAATCAGAGACCCTCAAGGCCAAGTAATTTCCAAATTCCATGTTAGCTGCATCAATGCTACTTTTGGAATTCATGTAGTGGAAGATTCAAATAATCTTAATTAGTCTCAAGTTCGGTGTTTATTTGATCAAGAAAAGGAGAAAAATAAGCACATGGTGGCCAATTCCTTTTTTAAAGTCCCAAAGAAAGAAGCCTCCAGGTTTCCTGAGACCATGTATAAAGTTGATTTTAAAGAAAAGCTTTAAGATATTATCACCTTCCTACCCGTGGATCATGAGTATTCCTTCAACTAATGAGTTCCACTTTTGGATGTGCCCTTACTGAATATAATTTGTGAGGGAAAACAAAGACTAAACAGGGGGAAATCATTTGTCAAAACCTCGATGAATAATTGGCTAATGTGCAAATAACCCAATTCTTCCATATGACCTCTTATCTGATGTATACCATTGCAACATATAGAATATGGATGGTTCTTTCTCCAATGGATGGTAAAAATAATGCTCCAGTGTATGAATACCATCCACAAGCTTGACTCTGGAGGAAAATAAGCATCATTTGAGAAGATTCAATGATGCTTTCACCATGTACATTGTCGAAATTTTGGAGGGAAACATAAATAAAAGGTTTTCTATTGAGGCCAACCAATTGATTTCAACCTATGGCAGCTACTTCATCTAGTTTAGAAGGTTCTCTTACATCGATTGGAAAGCTTTGAGGAAAACCCTACAAACTTCCATTGTTTTACACCGACAAGATAGCTCTTTTGGAAGTTTGTAGACACCTTGATATACTACATAGAACTTGTAGAGATAAGAAGATAGCTAACATCCAATTCCCAATCACATTGGGTAATTATACTCGCAAAACTCGCTCTTAATGCATAAAATGTTGAGAGAACCATTACGCCTTCAATTTCTACTCTTTTCTAAAATATCTTGCTTTGATCTAAAAGGTTTCACTCCTAACAATTACATAATGTATTTTTATCACTACCCTACTCTAGAGGATTATTTGGAAAATTTCTTAGATGATTATGGGGCAAAAAGGAGGTATGATGTACAGGACTTTCCTTGTAGTAAATAAAGGATTTTCGAGTCTAAAAAGTGCCAAAATATTTGTAGCATGATGATGAGGATTTTCAATCTCTTGATTACATTAGGTCCATTAGGCACACTCCTCTTTCCACCATTGATTGGTTCAAAAATGATAAGTATGACTTACAAGATATCATAAAACCAAATCATGACGAGAATAAAGGTTTGGTTTTAAAAACAAATTATAGCATATAGAGCAAGAAGGAATCAATCCCCTTCTAAGGAAGCATCTACACCTCAAAGAGATGATCTTACCGCAGTACCTAAAGTACATACTCAATCATCTCCCTCTCCTCTTGAATCTTAAACTCTCATATACACCCAAGCTTGAAGGAAATCGAGACCCTCAAGGCCAAGTAATTTCCAAATTCAATGTTAGCTGCATCAATGCTGCTTTTGGAATTCATGTAGTGGAAGATTCAAATAATCTTAATTAGTCTCAAGTTCGGTGTTTATTTGATCAAGAAAAGGAGAAAAATAAGCACATGGTAGCTGAATTCCTTTTTTAAAGTCCCAAAGAAAGGAGCCTCCAGGTTTCCCAAGACCATGTATAGAGTTGATTTTAAAGAAGAGCTTTCAGATATTATCACCTTCCTAGCCAGAATCATGGGTCTTCCTTCAACTAATGAGTTCCACTTTTGGATGTGCCCATACTTGAATATCATTTGTGAGGGAAAACAAAGTCTGAACAGGGGGAAATCATTTGTGAAAACCTCGTTGAATAATTGGCTAATGTGCAAAGAACCCAAGTCTTCCATATGACCTCTTATCTGATGTATACCATTGCAACATATAGAATATGGTTGGGTCTTTCTCCAATGGATGGTAAAAATAATGCTCCAGTGTATGAATACCATCCACAAGCTTGACCTTGAGGAAAACAAGCATCATTTGAGAAGATTCAATGATGCTTTCACCATGTACATTGTCGAAATTTTGGAGGGAAACATAAATAAAGGTTTTCTATTGAGGCTGCAATTGATTTCAACCTATGGCAGCTACTTCATTTAGTTTAGAAGGTTCTCTTACATCAGTTGGAAAGCTTTGAGGAAAACCCTACAAACTTCCATTGTTTTACACCGACAAGATAGCTCTTTTGGAAGTTTGTAGACACCTTGATATACTACATAGAACTTGTAGAGATAAGAAGATAGCTAACATCCAATTCCCAATCACATTGTGTAATTATACCGTGAATCGCTCTTAATGCATAAAATGTTGAGAGAACCATCACGCCTTCAATTTCTACTCTTTTCGAAAATATCTTGCTTTGATCTAAAAGGTTTCACTCCTAACAATTACATAATGTATTTTTATCACTACCCTACTCTAGAGGATTATTTGGAAAATTGCTTAGATGATTATGGGGCAAAAAGGAGGTATGATGGCAGACTTTCCTTGTAGTAAATAAAGGATTTTCGAGTCTAAAAAGTGCCAAAATATTTGTAGCATGATGATGAGGATTTTCAATCTCTTGATTACATTAGGTCCATTAGGCACACTCCTCTTTCCACCATTGATTGGTTCAAAAATGATAAGTATGACTTACAAGATATCATAAAACCAAATCATGACGAATAAAGGTTTGGTTTTAAAAACAAATTATAGCATATAGAGCAAGAAGGAATCAATCCCCTTCTAAGGAAGCATCTACATCTCAAAGAGATGATCTTACCACAGACTACAAAGTACATACTCAATCATCTCCCTCTCCTCTTGAATCTTAAACTCTCATATACACCCAAGCTTGAAGGAAATCGAGACCCTCAAGGCCAAGTAATTTCCAAATTCGATGTTAGCTGCATCAATGCTACTTTTGGAATTCATGTAGTGGAAGATTCAAATAATCTTAATTAGTCTCAAGTTCGGTGTTTATTTGATCAAGAAAAGGAGAAAAATAAGCACATGGTGGCCAATTCCTTTTTTAAAGTCCCAAAGAAAGAAGCCTCCAGGTTTCCTGAGACCATGTATAAAGTTGATTTTAAAGAAAAGCTTTAAGATATTATCACCTTCCTACCCAGGATCATGAGTATTCCTTCAACTAATGAGTTCCACTTTTGGATGTGCCCTTACCTGAATATAATTTGTGAGGGAAAACAAAGACTAAACAGGGGGAAATCATTTGTCAAAACCTCAGTGAATAATTGGCTAATGTGCAAATAACCCAATTCTTCCATATGACCTCTTATCTGATGTATACCATTGCAACATATAGAATATGGTTGGTTCTTTCTCCAATGGATGGTAAAAATAATGCTCCAGTGTATGAATACCATCCACAGTTGACCTTGGAGGAAAACAAGCATCATTTGAGAAGATTCAATGATGCTTTCACCATGTACATTGTCAGAATTTTGGAGGGAAACATAAATAAAAGGTTTTCTATTGAGGCCAAGCAATTGATTTCAACCTATGGCAGCTACTTCATCTAGTTTAGAAGGTTCTCTTACATCGATTGGAAAGCTTTGAGGAAAACCCTACAAACTTCCATTGTTTTACACTCGACAAGATAGCTCTTTTGGAAGTTTGTAGACACCTTGATATACTACATAGAACTTGTAGAGATAAGAAGATAGCTAACATCCAATTCCCAATCACATTGGGTAATTATACCTAGAATCGCTCTTAATGCATAAAATGTTGAGAGAACCATTGCTGCCTTCAATTTCTACTCTTTTCTAAAATATCTTGCTTTGATCTCAAAGGTTTCACTCCTAACAATTACATAATGTATTTTTATCACTACCCTACTCTAGAGGATTATTTTGAAAATTGCTTAGATGATTATGGGGCAAAAAGGAGGTATGATGGCGACTTTCCTTGTAGTAAATAAAGGATTTTCGAGTCTAAAAAGTGCCAAAATATTTGTAGCATGATGATGAGGATTTTAAATCTCTTGATTACATTAGGTCCATTAGGCACACTCCTCTTTCCACCATTGATTGGTTCAAAAATGATAAGTATGACTTACAAGATATCATAAAACCAAATCATGACGAGAATAAAGGTTTGGTTTTAAAACAAATTATAGCATATAGAGCAAGAAGGAATCAATCCCTTCTAAGGAAGCATCTACATCTCAAAGAGATGATCTTACCCATAGCAGATACCTAAAGTACATACTCAATCATCTCCCTCTCCTCTTGAATCTTAAACTCTCATATACATCCAAGCTTGAAGGAAATCGAGACCCTCAAGGCCAAGTAATTTCCAAATTGGATGTTAGGTGCATCAATGCTGCTTTTGGAATTCCTGTAGTGGAAGATTCAAATACTCTTAATTTGTCTCAAGCTCAGTGTTTATTTGATCAAGAAAAGGAGAAATACAAGCACATGGTGGCCAATTCTTGGTTTAAAGTCCCAAAGAAAGGAGCCTCCAGGTTTCCCAAGACCATGTATAGAGTTGATTTTAAAGAAGAGATTTTAGATATTATCACCTTCCTAGCCAGAATCATGGGTATTCCTTCAACTAATGAGTTCCACTTTTGGATGTGCCTTACCCGAATATAATTTGTGAGGGAAAACAAAAGACTAAACAGGGGGAAATCATTTGTCAAAACCTCGAAGAATAATTGGCTAATGTCTGCAAATAACCCAATTCTTCCATATGACCTCTTATCTGATGTATACCATTGCAACATATAGAATATGGTTGGTTCTTTCTCCAATGGATGGTAAAATAATGCTCCGAGTTGTATGAATACCATCCACAGTTGACTCTGAGGAAAACAAGCATCATTTGAGAAGATTCAATGATGCTTTCACCATGTACATTGTCGAGAATTTTGGAGGGAAACATAAATAAAGGTTTTCTATTGAGGCCAAGCAATTGATTTCAACCTATGGCAGCTACTTCATCTAGTTTAGAGGTTCTCTTACATCAGATTGGAAAGCTTTGAGGGAAAACCCTACAAACTTCCATTGTTTTACACTCGACAAGATAGCTCTTTTGGAATTTTGTAGACACCTTGATATACTACATAGAACTTGTAGAGATAAGAAGATAGCTAACATCCAATTCCCAATCACATTGGGTAATTATACCTGCAGAACTACTCTTAATGCATAAAATGTTGAGAGAACCATTCTTGCCTTCAATTTCTACTCTTTTCGAAAATATCTTGCTTTGATCTCAAAGGTTTCACTCCTAACAATTACATAATGTATTTTTATCACTACCCTACTCTAGAGGATTATTTGGAAAATTGCTTAGATGATTATGGGGCAAAAAAGGAGGTATGATGGCAGACTTTCCTTGTAGTAAATAAAGGATTTTCGAGTCTAAAAAGCCAGTGCCAAAATATTTGTAGCATGATGATGAGGATTTTCAATCTCTTGATTACATTAGGTCCATTAGGCACACTCCTCTTTCCACCATTGATTGGTTCAAAAATGATAAGTATGAATTACAAGATATCATAAAAATCTGTCATGACGAGAATAAAGGTTTGGTTTTAAAAACAAATTATAGCATATGAGCAAGAAGGAGTCAATCCCTTCTAAGGAAGCATCTACATCTCAAAGAGATGATCTTACCGCAAAGATTCCAAAGTACATACTCAATCATCTCCCTCTCCTCTTGAATCTTAAACTCTCATATACATCCAAGCTTGAAGGAAATCGAGACCCTCAAGGCCAAGTAATTTCCAAATTCGATGTTAGCCGCATCAATGCTACTTTTGGAATTCATGTAGTGGAAGATTCAAATAATCTTAATTAGTCTCAAGTTCGGTTTTATTTGATCAATAAAAGGAGAAAATAAGCACATGGTGGCCAATTCCTTTTTTAAAGTCCCAAAGAAAGAAGCCTCAGTTTCTCGAGACCATGTATAAAGTTGATTTTAAAGAAAAGCTTTAAGATATTATCACCTTCCTACCAGGATCATGAGTATTCCTTCAACTAATGAGTTCCACTTTTGGATGTGCCCTTACACGAATATAATTTGTGAGGGAAAACAAAGACTAAACAGGGGAAATCATTTGTCAAAACCTCAAAGTGAATAATTGGCTAATGTGCAAATAACCCAATTCTTCCATATGACCTCTTATCTGATGTATACCATTGCAACATATAGAATATGGTTGGGTCTTTCTCCAATGGATGGTAAAAATAATGCTCCAGTGTATGAATACCATCCATTGATTGACCTTGGAGGAAAACAAGCATCATTTGAGAAGATTCAATGATGCTTTCACCATGTACATTGTCGAATTTTGGAGGAAACATAAATAAAAGGTTTTCTATTGAGGCCAAGCAATTGATTTCAACCTATGGCAGCTACTTCATCTAGTTTAGAAGGTTCTCTTACATCGATTGGAAAGCTTTGAGGAAAACCCTACAAACTTCCATTGTTTTTACACCGACAAGATAGCTCTTTTGGAAGTTTGTAGACACCTTGATATACTACATAGAACTTGTAGAGATAAGAAGATAGCTAACATCCAATTCCCAATCACATTGGGTAATTATACCTATGAATCGCTCTTAATGCATAAAATGTTGAGAGAACCATTCTTGCCTTCAATTTCTACTCTTTTCTTTAAAATATCTTGCTTTGATCTCAAAGGTTTCATTCCTAACAATTACATAATGTATTTTTATCACTACCCTACTCTAGAGGATTATTTGGAAAATTGCTTAGATGATTATGGGGCAAAAAGGAGGTATGATGGCGAGACTTTCCTTGTAGTAAATAAAGGATTTTCGAGTCTAAAAAGTGCCAAAATATTTGTAGCATGATGATGAGGATTTTCAATCTCTTGATTACATTAGGTCCATTAGGCACACTCCTCTTTCCACCATTGATTGGTTCAAAAATGATAAGTATGACTTAAAAGATATCATAAAACCAATCATGACGAATAAAGGTTTGGTTTTAAAAACAAATTATAAGCATATAGAAGCAAGAAGGAATCAATCCTCTTCTAAGGAAGCATCTACATCTCAAAGAGATGATCTTACCGCAGATACTCCAAAGTACATACTCAATCATCTCCTCTCCTCTCAATCTTAAACTCTCATATACATCCAAGCTTGAAGGAAATCGAGAGACCCTCAAGGCCAAGTAATTTCCAAATTCGATGTTAATACGTATCAATGCTACTTTTGGAATTCATGTAGTGGAAGATTCAAATAATCTTAATTAGTCTCAAGTTCGGTGTTTATTTGATCAATAAAAGGAGAAAAATAAGCACATGGTGGCCAATTCCTTTTTTAAAGTCCCAAAGAAAGAAGCCTCCAGGTTTCCTGAGACCATGTATAAAGTTGATTTTAAAGAAAAGCTTTAAGATATTATCACCTTCCTACCCAGGATCATGAGTATTCCTTCAACTAATGAGTTCCAATTTTGGATGTGCCCTTACCTCGAATATAATTTGTGAGGGAAAACAAAGACTAAACAGCAGGAAATCATTTGTCAAAACCTCGAATAATAATTGGCTAATGTGCAAATAACCCAATTCTTCCATATGACCTCTTATCTCGATGTATACCATTGCAACATATAGAATATGGTTGGTTCTTTCTCCAATGGATGGTAAAAATAATGCTCCAAAAGTGTATGAATACCATCCACAGCTGACCTTGGAGGAAAACAAACATCATTTGAGAAGATTCAATGATGCTTTCACCATGTACATTGCCGAGAATTTTGAGGGAAACATAAATAAAAGGTTTTCTATTGAGGCTAAGCAATTGATTTCAACCTATGGCAGCTACTTCATCTAGTTTAGAAGGTTCTCTTACATCGTTAGAAAGCTTTGAGGGAAAACCGTACAAACTTCCATTTTATTACACCGACAAGATAGCTCTTTTGGAAGTTTGTAGACACCTTGATATACTACATAGAACTTGTAGAGATAAGATAGCTTTAACATCCAATTCCCAATCACATTGGGTAATTATACCCTCAGAATCGCTCTTAATGCATAAAATGTTGAGAGAACCATTCACGCCTTCAATTTCTACTCTTTTCAGAAAATATCTTGCTTTGATCTCAAAGGTTTCATTCATGTAACAATTACATAATGTATTTTTATCACTACCGTACTTTCTAGAGGATTATTTGGAAAATTGATTAGATGATTATGGGGCAAAAGGAGGTATGATGGCGAGACTTTCCTTGTAGTAAATAAAGGATTTTCGAGTCTAAAAAGTGCCAAAATATTTGTAGCATGATGATGAGGATTTTCAATCTCTTGATTACATTAGGTCCATTAGGCACACTCCTCTTTCCACCATTGATTGGTTCAAAAATGATAAGTATGACTTACAAGATATCATAAAACCAAGTCATGACGAGAATAAAGGTTTGGTTTTAAAAACAAATTATAGCATATAGAGCAAGAAGGAATCAATCCCCTTCTAAGGAAGCATCCACATCTCAAAGAGATGATCTTACCGCAGTACCTAAAGTACATACTCAATCATCTCCCTCTCCTCTTGAATCTTAAACTCTCATATACACCCAAGCTTGAAGAAAATCGAGACCCTCAAGGCCAAGTAATTTCCAAATTTGATGTTAGCCGCATCAATGCTACTTTTGGAATTCATGTAGTGGAAGATTCAAATAATCTTAATTAGTCTCAAGTTCGGTGTTTATTTGATCAAGAAAAGGAGAAAATAAGCACATGGTGGCCAATTCCTTTTTAAAGTCCCAAAGAAAGAAGCCTCCGTGGTTTTTGAGACCATGTATAAAGTTGATTTTAAAGAAAAGCTTTAAGATATTATCACCTTCCTAGCCAAGATTATGGGTCTTCCTTTAACTAATGAGTTCCACTTTTGGATGTGCCCTTACTCCGAATATAATTTGTGAGGGAAAAAAAAAGACTAAACAGGGGAAATCATTTGTCAAAACCTCGATGAATAATTGGCTAATGTGCAATAACCCAATTCTTCCATATGACCTCTTATCTCGATGTATACCATTGCAACATATAGAATATGGTTGGTTCTTTCTCCAATGGATGGTAAAAATAATGCTCCAGTGTATGAATACCATCCACGGTTGACTTGGAGGAAAACAAGCATCATTTGAGAAGATTCAATGATGCTTTCACCATGTACATTGTCAGAATTTTGGAGGAAACATAAATAAAAGGTTATCTATTGAGGCCAAGCAATTGATTTCAACCTATGGCAGCTACTTCATCTAGTTTAGAAGGTTCTCTTACATCAGATTGGAAAGCTTTGAGGGAAAACCCTACAAACTTCCATTGTTTTACACTGACAAGATAGCTCTTTTGGAAGTTTGTAGACACCTTGATATACTACATAGAACTTGTAGAGATAAGAAGATAGCTAACATCCAATTCCCAATCACATTGGGTAATTATACCGTTTGAGAACTGCTCTTAATGCATAAAATGTTGAGAGAACCATTGCTGCCTTCAATTTCTACTCTTTTCAGAAAATATCTTGCTTTGATCTCAAAGGTTTCATTCCTAACAATTACATAATGTATTTTTATCACTACCCTACTCTAGAGGATTATTTGGAAAATTGCTTAGATGATTATGGGGCAAAAAGGAGGTATGATGGCAAACTTTCCTTGTAGTAAATAAAGGATTTTCGAGTCTAAAAAGTGCCAAAATATTTGTAGCATGATGATGAGGATTTTCAATCTCTTGATTACATTAGGTCCATTAGGCACACTCCTCTTTCCACCATTGATTGGTTCAAAAAATGATAAGTATGACTTACAAGATATCATAAAACCAGGTCATGACGAGAATAAAGGTTTGGTTTTAAAAACAAATTATAGCATATAGAGCAAGAAGAAGGAATCAATCCCCTTCTAAGGAAGCATCTACATCTCAAAGAGATGATCTTACCGCAGATACCTAAAGTACATACTCAATCATCTCCCTCTCCTCTTGAATCTTAAACTCTCATATACATCCAAGCTTGAAGGAAATCGAGAGACCCTCAAGGCCAAGTAATTTCCAAATTCGATGTTAGCTGCATCAATGCTACTTTTGGAATTCATGTAGTGGAAGATTCAAATAATCTTAATTAGTCTCAAGTTCGGTGTTTATTTGATCAAGAAAAGGAGAAAATAAGCACATGGTGGCCAATTCCTTTTTAAAGTCCCAAAGAAAGAAGCCTCCGGGTTTCTGAGACCATGTATAAAGTTGATTTTAAAGAAAAGCTTTAAGATATTATCACCTTCCTACCTGATCATGAGTATTCCTTCAACTAATGAGTTCCACTTTTGGATGTGCCCTTACGAATATAATTTGTGAGGGAAAACAAAGACTAAACGGGGGAAATCATTTGTAAAAACCTTAGTGAATAATTGGCTAATGTGCAAATAACCCAATTCTTCCATATGACCTCTTATCTTGATGTATACCATTGCAACATATAGAATATGGTTGGTTCTTTCTCCAATGGATGGTAAAAATAATGCTCCGGTGTATGAATACCATCCAGCTTGACCTTGGAGGAAAACAAGCATCATTTGAGAAGATTCAATGATGCTTTCACCATGTACATTGTCGAGACTTTTGGAGGGAAACATAAATAAAAGGTTTTATTGAGGCCAAGCAATTGATTTCAACCTATGGCAGCTACTTCATCTAGTTTAGAAGGTTCTCTTACATCAGTTGGAAAGCTTTGAGGAAAACCCTACAAACTTCCATTGTTTTACACCGACAAGATAGCTCTTTTGGAAGTTTGTAGACACCTTGATATACTACATAGAACTTGTAGAGATAAGAAGATAGATGACATCCAATTCCCAATCACATTGGGTAATTATACCTATGAACTGCTCTTGATGCACAAAATGTTGAGAGAACCATTGTTGCCTTCAATTTCTACTCTTTTCAGAAAAGATCTTGCTTTGATCTCAAAGGTTTCATTCCTAATAATTACATAATGTATTTTTATCACTACCCTACTCTAGAGGATTATTTGGAAAATTGCTTAGATGATTATGGGGCAAAAAGGAGGTATGATGGCAGACTTTCCTTGTAGTAAATAAAGGATTTTCGAGTCTAAAAAGTGCCAAAATATTTGTAGCATGATGATGAGGATTTTCAATCTCTTGATTACATTAGGTCCATTAGGCACACTCCTCTTTCCACCATTGATTGGTTCAAAAATGATAAGTATGACTTAAAAGATATCATAAAACCAGTCATGATGAGAATAAAGGTTTGGTTTTAAAAACAAATTATAGCATATAGAGCAAGAAGGAATCAATCCCCTTCTAAGGAAGCATCTACATCTCAAAGAGATGATCTTACCATTGATACCTAAAGTACATACTCAATCATCTCCCTCTCCTCTTGAATCTTAAACTCTTATATACATCCAAGCTTGAAGGAAATCGAGACCCTCAAGGCCAAGTAATTTCCAAATTCGATGTTAGCTGCATCAATGCTACTTTTGGAATTCATGTAGTGGAAGATTCAAATAATCTTAATTAGTCTCAAGTTCGGTGTTTATTTGATCAAGAAAAGGAGAAAAATAAATCACATGGTGCCAATTCCTTTTTAAAGTCCCAAAGAAAGAAGCCTCGGGTTTCCACGAGACCATGTATAAAGTTGATTTTAAAGAAGAGCTTTCAGATATTATCACCCTCCTACCCGGGATCATGAGTATTCCTTCAACTAATGAGTTCCACTTTTGGATGTGCCCTTACCTGAATATCATTTGTGAGGGAAAAAAAAGTCTAAATTGGGGGGAAATCATTTGTGAAAACCTCAGTGAACAATTGGCTAATGTGCAAAGAACCCAATTCTTCCATATGACCTCTTATCTGATGTATACCATTGCAACATATAGAATATGGTTGGTTTTTTCTCCAATGGATGGTAAAAATAATGCTCCAGTGTATGAATACTATCCACAGTTGACTTTGGAGAATAACAAGCATCACTTCAAGAGATTCAATGATGCTTTCACCATGTACATTGTCAGACTTCTGGAGGGAAACATAATTGAAAGGTTTTCTATTGAGGCCAAGCAATTGATTTCCACCTATGGCAGCTACTTCATCTAGTTTAGAAGGTTCTCTTACATCAGGTTGGAAAGCTTTGAGGGAAAACCTTACAAACTTCCATTGTTTTACAGTGACAAGATAGCTCTTGTGGAAGTTTGTAGACAACTTGATATGCTACATAGAACTTGTAGAGATAAGAAGATAGCTGACATCCAATTCCCAATCACATTGGGTAATTATACCTATAGAACTTCTCTTGATGCACAAAATGTTGAGAGAACCATTGTTTGCCTTCAATTTCTACTCTTTTCGAAAAGGTCTTGCTTTGATCTCAAAGGTTTCATTTCTAACAATTTCAGGATGTCTTTCTATCACTTCCCTACTCTAGAAGATTATTGGGAAAATTGCTCAGATGATTATGAGGCAAGAAGAAGGTACTATGGCAGACTCTCCTTGCAGCAAATTAAGGATTTTGGAATCTACAAAGTACCAAAAGATTTGTAGGATGATGATGAGGATTTGCAATCTCTTGAATACATTAAGTCTATTAGGCACACTCCTCTTGCCACCATTGACTGGTTCAAAAAAGATAAGGATGACTTACAAGAAATCATAAACCCAGTCATGGTGAGAACAAAGGTTTGGTTTGAAAAAAAATGATAGCATATAGAGCAGGAAGGATGCAATCCCCTTCTCAAGAAGCATCTACATCTCAAAGAGATGATTCTTACCATAATACCTAAAGTACATACTCAATCAGCTCCCTCTCCTCTTGAATCTTCAACTCTAGTATACACTAAGAAAGGGAAGGTTGAAAGGTTTGGAAGGACAGAAGAATTAATTAAGGAAGAAAACAAAGCAATCTCCTTCTCCCAAGAAAACAGAGACAGTCCATGAAGTTGAGAAAATCATTGATCTTTCAAAAGAAGGGAAGGAAACATAAGACCAAGAATAAATCAATTATGAAGGAGGTAGCATTGAGAAAGAAGATGAAGTGGAGGATAAACAAAAGAATGTAAAATCAAGAGCTGAAATAGTGAACATCCCAGAGACTCACGTCAAAGAGACACCTACCTCTAGTGTTGAAACATCTACTATGGAAGTGTCTATTACACAAACCCTTGGCTCCATGAGCACACTTGCCTTGGGTCCTCTTATCACCCCTCCTTCCAGTACCACCTTCACTTGGGTTTAGCCTTTTGTTGAAAGCAAGAAAAGTAAAACTTCATCTCAAATTATTTCTCCCAAGTTTGATGTTGTGGCTGCTTCTTTAGCACAACTTCTGCTCCATCATCAAGAAGGCCAAGAATACCTCAAGGTTGGTGTCTAATTCAAAAATGCCAACATTTTTTGTCAATTTCCAAATAAAAAATAGAGAAGGATGAAATAGATTTGACTTTGACTGATCTAGAGATGACAAGGATCCCATTGGGTGAATCCACTCCTAAAAGTGAGGTTCATAACTTGAAAGAAACTATGTCAAAGGTCATTAAAAGAGTTGAGAAAGGGAAGTAGACACAAGAGCAACTAGAGGAACAAGTGCAGACCCTTTCTGATTTCATCAAGTCTCTATTGGAAAGTGACAAGGTATTGGATCCAGCTCCTCTAACCTCAATGCCTCCTCCCACCATCTTGATTGATGATGAAGTTCAAACTATCAAGGACATCCATAAACATGTTGCTTATGGGAAAGAAATAGAGGCTATGGTTGATGAAATGTTTCTCTCTGGATTGAATTTCATTGAGGAAACATCCAAATCATATGACAATGTTTCTTTGATACAACAGAGGTTTGACTCAACTATCACTGGCTTGGAGAAAGAACTCAAATTGTGGACTGAATGCATACAGGACCTCAGGTTGATGAGTTACATGGATGATCAAGTCCTCATTGCAAGTAATGTTTTTGATGATTCAAAGAACAATCTCTCAAATAAATGGGTATACAGTGTGGAATGGAAGATGAGAGTACTTGAGGAAGCAATTGATGAACTGAAGAACATGGCACAAAAAGGAGAAGCCTTCCAAGTTGTTATACTTGCTAGAGTTCCAGGATATCCATTGTCAGTTCTTCAAGGAAAATTCCACAGAGAGAAATATAGTGCAGGATGTCAAAGAAAATTTTGAGCACTCATCAAAGAAGACTTATTCAAGCCTGACACTATAACTAGAGAGAAGATGGAGGATATTTGTGAACTTCAATCTATAATCTCTCAGAAAACAAAGGTTATCACATAATGTAAGTTTTGGAAAAGAGATGGAGGGTTGTCTGAAACAGTTGGGAAAATGCGATTGCAAACACCACTATTCCTTAAGGCATGGAGATTCTGGAGCACTTGTGAAGTTCAGAACTAGATTCTCAAAGTGAAGACTTGTGGCAGCTTCTTCCTCAAATTTTCCTTCATCTAGTGCATAGGCCTTTCTTTTAATTAATGTATTTCAAAGTTGGATTTATCTTCGATGATAATGTAATTTGTAATTAAGGCCAACTCAAGGTTATAATACTTTGGATTAAGTGATAATGATTAATTAAAAGAAAGGAAAACTAAATTGACCCCAATTGTAACCACCCATGTGGATTTTTAAAGAAACTTTGTATCATTTGGAGGTGTTGGATTTTGATGATTAAAATGTAATACACAAAACTCTGATCAATACAGAAGAAGATATTTCCTCTTGTCTCTTGTCTCTCGTATTCTTTTTGTTCTATTCCTTAATCTGCATATGTCTTTTTTTCTATATTCAAATAAGAAAATTTGTGTTCAACCTATTGGATGTAGTGCAAAGAACTTTGTGTCTGAAACATTTATATCTCATGGGTTATTTGGATGTATGCAAATTCATATAATTCTTAAAGCTTCATGCATGCATTAGTAGGGCATCACTTTGTTATCTATTTTCCTAAAAGTGTTGCCTTCTTCTCTTCTCCTTCATTACAATAGTCAGTAATCTTGGGTAACCAAGGAGAACATTCATGTTCTTGATAGGCGAGAAGTGAACTTAGGATTTCCTTCTAACTAGTCTTGTTTGTTTAAGGCTATTGTTTCCTCTGATGAATTCTTATACTCTTCCTATCTTTTATATTGAGAATATTGTTGATATGGGAACAATTCCAACATCAAAATCCTCATTCAGATATTAATAAGTTTGTATATTTGTAAATAGGTAGCTTTTCTTATTTTTGTGTTTGTGTCTGGAATAAGGGTACCTCTCCCATAAAGAGGACAAATTTTTGTCCCCTAAATTGTTGCTTGTATCGAGTTTCAAATATTTCAAACAACAATTTTTTGGTGCCCACCATGGGCATGTATAGTGTTCCCCACTGAAACATTTTTCAAAAATAGACCAAATACAACAATATATTAGTGGAGAGAAGATATACACAAGGACAAAGAGCCCAGGGTATTGAAAATCCTTATTTTCAGTTGCTAGAACAATGAGACTTTTGCTTGACTTGAGAGAGAAGATCTAGAGACAAAATATCCACAAGTAATCCTCCCACACAAGGATATGATTTATTCATCTTCAAAAAAATTATATCTAGACTTAGTCGAGTCCCAGTGTTTAGGCCTTTGTATTAGCTAGAATTGCAGTCCCCTTGTAAACCATTTTTCATAGAATGGATACCATAACTTTGCCTTGGGATCAATGGGTTGGGGCTTTGGCTCTTCCTCAAACACTTCATGATCTGCCAAAAGGAAATAGGAATAATTTTCCCAAATTACGAGGTGATGGAAAGGTACATCCAAATGAGCACATCATTGCATTCATTGTGGCTTGTGGAGTGCTTGGAGTTGAACACGAAGATGTCTCTATTAGGATTTTTGTAGAGACACTGTAGGAAAATGTTGTAGACTAGTTTTATCACCTCCTAGATGGTGTCATTATGAACTGGGACACTATGATAACTCAGTTTGAAAATTGGTTTAATCATGTAGACTATGGAGGATGTACATACTCTCCTATCTCAACTTTCTCAAATAAATAAAGAACCATATGAACCCATGAGAGTTCATGGAAAGATTTAACAATTTGGTGAATAAAATTCCAGCAGCCACTCATCTTGTGGATCAAATTTAATATTTTTTTCTGAATGCTCAATTTCTAGAGGTAAGTTATGCATTATGAAGGGGTAATCTTGCTACCTTGGATGTTGATCAACAATTTTTCATAAACATTGAAGATGTCTTGATAATGTCTGGGAAGTTAAAGAAAGAACCTCCCAAGGCTAAGGACTATACTTTAGGTATTAACTCTGATCAATTGGTTCAAAAATTGGAAAATGATCTTATAGAAATTAAGAAGTAGCTTGCCTAGAATGTACCTTATAAAGACATACCAAGAAGAAAATTTCAGCCCCGAAATCATCTACCTCCTACCCAGCCTAAGATGGCAATTGAAGCTCCCCTCTCAAGGTTCCAGTCAATGTAACCTTTGAAGTCAAAGAGCTTGAAGATTAAGTTGAAGTTAAGAGTTAGAATAACCTAAAGAAGAACTTGAAGAAGCGACAGAAGATGTAGATGGATCTCGGGTTAATTTCCTTACCATAGATGGAGTTGTTGATGATGATGACTATGACAAAGTAGTAGTAGACATGAATAAATAATCATATGTTGTTATGAAAGTAGATCAACTAAAAAAGGAGGAGTTAGTTCAGCATGCAAAGAAATATAAGGAATCTCTAATCACTATTTCGGTTGTTTGCAAGGAAAGGATCCTCTATTCCTACCACTTCCATTAAAAAAGTAAGTACTAATTATTCACCTAATACTCCTTCTTCTTCATCTTCTACACCTAAGGCTAATGTATCATCTACTCCTGTACCAAAATTTTCCTCATCTACAAAAGTTGATAAGCCTAAGACTTCCACTTCCTCAAGCTTAGACACCCCATCCACCTCAGGGTCCTTTGATATAATTGATCATATCAAAAAGACCAAAATCCAAATTTCTGAAGTTGAATTCTACCAAACTCATCCGAAGGCCTTTGCCCAAGTTGTCAAGTTTGTCAAGTCCAAACCTATCCAATCATCCACCACTTCTAAAGGCTTGTTACCTACTCCTACCTCCCCATCTCCACAAAATTTGATGGCCTCAAAACCTTCTACAACTGAAAAAAATTGAGCCCTTCTATGTCACACTACTCATATTCGGTCATAGGCTTAATAATTGTGTCATTGACTTAGGTGCATCAGATAATGTGATGCCTACTAAAGTTTCACATGCCCTTAGCCTCAACTTGATATGAACATTCAACTCATGTTATTCTACGAAACCAAGGAGGTAATCTGTTAATGCAAAATCACAGCACCCCCAAATGAGCTCTAAAAATATGCTTTTCTAAGGCAGACTCATTTGGTGTGATTTGCATAACATTGGACCATCTCTCAAGATGTGGGACTTGCGGACTTGAGATGGCCCTCCGAGAAAGCCGAATTCTTCTTCCCCCATCCTAATGTAGAAATGAAGTCTAACTATACCTATCCTAACGATGCCAAGAGACGGGGGAGAGAGGAGAGAGAAAGTGCATAAGAGAAATCCTACACTAAGGAGGTGATAGCACCAAGAAAAGGGGAGTGCTGGTCAAAATATCAGCTTTATTGCTCAAAGTTCACATTTAGTTACATCAAGTGAAGAGAGGGTGAGTAGAGGAGAGGGTGGACAAGATGCACCACAGAGACAGGAGATAAATTACACATAGAACACCACTTCAAAACCCATTAAACATAGCTCCCATGACCTACAAAAACATCAGATTATGCACGTATACCTACCCGTGAATGACGAGAGGCAAGGAGAGACAATAACATAAGCAAAGGATGGAAAAATGCATCACAGAAAAAACTTTATTGCTCCAAAAGTTCACACAAGTACATCATTAGTGGGCAGAGGCAAGAGAATGCCATTACAGAGTCGTGAAAGGAGGTTCGTTTAGACTCCATTTTTGACCATAGAGATTGACGTGGGAGGAAAAGAGAGAGGGGAAGGGAATAAATATAAACAACAACCCTTTACAATGAATCCTACCCCTTTTGTTTCACCTTATTCTAGATGTGTTTCTTTGAATGTTGACAAAACAAATAAGGGTAAAGGGCTAGATAATGAACTAGTTTAGGGTTAACAAAAGTACTATTGTATGAAATGTTGGTTGTAGGTTTATGTGTGTGTGTATGACTTCTAGATCCACAGAGGTGATTGTGAGATATTCCTTTTTCTTGGAGGAACTACTTATTCTCGAAATGGAAAACAATACGACCAAATAAAAGTTAAACAATATATGCATAGGACTACCTGTAGCGTGTTTAAGGGTATTCGGGAAGTGTGATACTTCCTGAGAGGTGGATATCAACCCACTTTTTAAAACAACTTAATACTTACTGATAAATGAAATCCTTTACCGTAGTTAAAATGATTTAGGTATCTCATTTGTTCGTAGCTTTTGTCTACAATAAGCAAATTCATTCATAACAGCTAGAAGGTAAGCTATAATTGAATCTAAAGGTCAAGGTCATCTTTAATCAGGTAATGAGTCGGGGTAATCTAGGTCCTTAGAGTTATCGTGAGGTTAAGGTAGTTTTAGGTATTTGGTGGTGGTTTAGAAGCTCTCCTAATTGTTGCTTGGTTTCTAAAACTTTTTGTTGCTACTTTCCTAATTGTAAAAGTCACACCAGAGCGTTGGTTTATTCACGTATGACAACAACCCCTTCCATCATGGGTTTAGGTTAACCGATGAATCCCATGATTAATTTAGTAATTGGTAACTTCTATTTTGTCTTGGTATAGGAAACTCAATAAAAACTTGGCAAGGTGATAGATTTGAGGATAGATGACAAGGGAAGGTCCCATGGAATCAGCCTTGTGCAAGGTTTGTGTGGGTCTTAGCTATGCACATGGAATGATGAAAGTCTAGATATGGGTAGTTCAAGGGTGTGGGTAAAGGGATGGTCAAGTTTTCATGGAGGTAAAATGGTGGGGAATGAAATGGGAATAGAAACTAACATGTCGAAGTGAAAGGATCTCATCGCTATATGATAATGAATTTCAATGTCTTGTAAAATTATAAATTTCATGGATTAATGACACTAATAACCTTTCAGAATGTAAGGATTCCCATTTTATTTTAGAAACTTTTTAATTTTATTTTATAGTGTTCACTATTCTAAATAAAGCATTATTTATGGTGGGTGATCAAATGGAAGGACTCGGTATTCACGTCTATTTGGTTATCTTATGTGATGCTTCCCGATGCTCTCGTGAAGACAAATGGCTATCTGCTATGGTTACTTGGTGACAAGGACTAGTATGGATGTTTTGAAAAAATATGTATGCGGGGATGTAAAACATCTACTTGCATGCAGCTCTAGTTTCATCACTTATTCTCGAGAAGATGTATCCACTTCTCAAAAATGTAATGGGAACCTTGAAATAAGGTTGCTTTTTATATTAATGGTCACTTTTAATGTTTGATCACATAAGTTAAATCGTAAAGAAACTACCCATCGATGCATAACGTTAAGCATTATCTAACGTTATAATATGTCTTATTTTAAAAATGTACATAACTTTTTTAGAAAAGCTCTTATTTTACTAGAAATATATCAATATAAAGTAGTCTTCATACAAAATGAAGTCTACTAAATTGTAATCATATTTTCAAACCTTTTTGGTTTATATTCAATTAAGAAAGAGAAAGAATCTTTCTCTACATGTTAAGTGTTAGGGTGTATCCTACCCAATATCCATATTTCTTAATGTATGTTCATCACACATTTCATTATTATATTTAATAGTTTAGATAAAGAACATCATATTCTACAACTTAACAAGTTGCATCTTAATTAGGGAAATTAAACTAAATCCCTTTATCCTACCTATCAAAGGATAACCAATTAAGCATAAAAATAATGTGAAGAATATCAACAAGATAGAAATCCATCTTTTTCATACGAATACAAGATAATTTAACACAACCAATACAAGTAAATTCTCAGCTTTCAATTAATCTTTATAACTTATACATTTACAAGCCTTATGCATTTTAGGCATATTGCATAACAACCACCTTCATTAAAAAAAATACTACTTTTCTTTTTCAATACAATCTCAAGAATGAATCAAAATTCTTCACAAGGAATCAGATTTAAATCAGCCAATGCATCTCATAAGTTTAGCCTTCTTTTATCACTTATGAAGTCCATCTACAAAAATTGTTAGCACGGGTCAATTCAATGAACTGAGCATGATAAGCACTAAGCCTTAAAACAAATTGCATTCCACTAATTGTTCCATTAAAACAACTTTGCTTTAATGAAACAATTAATATATCATACTAATAAGCATAAGTAATAACAATCAGGAAAGAAGTACATTAATAAATCTGAATTCACTTCTAAGAGAAGAAAAGAATATAATCCACAACATCTACCTTACAAATTAAATTTTAATTGATCCTATCAATTACCTTTAAACAAACAACAGATCATATCATCTCATTGTTCCCAATTCTATCATAATAGAATAAAACATTTATCTTTACTATAAGACAAAATAAGTGTTTACAACATGGTTCCCATTAGGATGATTCATCTAACTCTTAAGAAAAAGAAGAAGAAGAACCATTACAAACTATGCCCAAACACAAAACATCCGAAAAACAAAAACAGTTCATAACATGAATTTAATTGTTTCATTTAAAGGACAACTACCTTAACATTCAACATTCAACATTTAAGATATTCATTAGAACAGAATCCCATGTCCATCCCTGAAGGAATATAGAATCAAACAGTCTATCAACAAGTTTACATTTTCTATTCAACAAGACCGAAACATCTAATCTCTTTTTACATCATTTCAGTCAAATGATATGTACAAGAAGACTAATCAACATAATAAATCTCCATTCCCTAAGAGAATCAATAACAAAAGGTTTCAATCAAATGAACTTAACCCAACAACATAGAAAAGGAATCTTATCAGAATGTGATTCCATCCTTAAATCATTTCACTACACTTAACAACAAATTCCCTTTCTAATCCAAACAATAAGCTCATACACTAGTTCCTAGAAGAGAGAACAAAACCAACTCAAGGTAAGAAGAAAACATACTGCAAGTCTCCCTTACAATTTTTACCTTCAATAAAGCATGAGTTCCCATTTCAATTTAGAACAAATACATAGTAAAGTTCAAAAACAACATATTGTCCCAAATGAATCAAAATTTCTTTTCTTTTAAAAAAAAGAATAAGGATTCATTTACTAAATCCAATCAAGAAATAGAAAATCCCTAACAAAAACTAACAATTCTTAATTACCCACGAGCTCAACAAAGACTGAAACTTCATTACAAGATTTCAACATTTTATTACAAAGAGAAAGCGGTTCGTGGTTTCAAGAGAGCAATAATCCAAAACAAAACTATCTCAACTTCATGTTTCTAATAGAGGAGACATTGTTTTAAACAAAACAATCAACCCAAGATGCGGTTTCCTCAAAACAGAGGGGAAAAGGCTTTCCCTACTTAAATTCCATTGCTAGTTCAAAGAAGACAAATAGTCCACAAAAGAAGTTCCAATTCCATTATCTAACGAAAACATTTCCAGTTTAATTTTCCAAAAGATATTCAAACAGCTCGTTAAACTACTCTACCAGATTTCCTTTGAGTAAGTAGTTTGAATTGATAGAGTTATAATATTTTAACTTAAATGAAATTAAAACCAACTCAAAATTACTAGAATAAAACCGACACATCGTTCCAGCTATAAATTCCAACACTAAGTACCAAATTACACGTACAGTGTCAAATCACAAAGTCTCAAACATGAGCTCGGATATACACAAGTGTCTTAATACGAGGCAGTATATATTACAAATATACATTAATAGTTCAAAACAATAGGGAGCCTCCATTACCAATTTATATCTTATCAAGAAGCCCTATTTCCAACTCAAAATGAAACACGAGTTTCCAACAAGAGTTCGGAACCATACAAGTAACAAAATACGAGTGCGGTGAAAACATGAACTTCCATTAACAATCTAGAATATCACAAGAATAAAACATGAGTACAGAGCTACATACGGACTTCAAACAATAGTCCCGAGTTACCCAAGGTTCCAAACATGGGTTTAGAGCATCAAGAATTATCCAGTACCAGTTCTTATCCAAATACAAACCCAATACAAGTTCCAAACCAAACACTAGCTCGAATACAAGCTCAAGCTTAAACAAAACACGAGTTCTAATGCAAGATCAAATGGACTCAAGGTTCCCAAAACTCAAAACCATATAAATAGCAATGAAAGGTCAGTTAAAACACAACACTTCAAATACCGATTCCAAAAATGACAAGTAGAGCTACAGAAACAAGTTTCCCATGAATGATTCAAAATTTAACCCACACAAAGAAAGTTTCCAAACTTAATGTTATTTTGCTAAGGATTTCATATCCAAATTTCTAGAGATTTATAAAACCCATCAAGCAAATAACCAGATAAAACATGAAGAACAAGAATCTCATAAGAGCAGAGTCATTTTAATGAAACGTTTAGAAGAAAGCAAGAGATCTTAATGGTTAGAGCCTATCATGCCTGATAGTGCTTCTACCAAATCGAAGGAGACTTCTAACCGAGCTTTCAACTCCTTTTCTTCTCCATGAAAGATCAACAAACAAACAACTTTCCTCAGAATGCCTCATATACCTTCCCATGATCGAAAATAGACCAGGTGAGCTAAAAATAGCAATGCAGTGAAATTCAAACTATTGGTTCAAAGAACCAGTTTGCTCCATGCAGAGAAAAATCTGGAAAAGCATGCAAAAACCAACAACCTCCCACAAACCCACCTTCCAAGTTTCCTAGATGGTTTGTGAACAAAACCCAAGGCCAATAAATTTCATTAATTCCAATTTTCCCGCTCAACTCTCCTTACCACCTCCTCAAAATCTGGTGAATGCCAATTCACATTTAACATGCAATTCCATCTTTAGTGAAACTTCCACATAAGCCTCCACCAAGTCAACTAGCCCCTGCCAAAATTGGTAGTACTTTATGCCTTAAAAACCTTATCAACAACTTAAATGCCATTGGAACCATCACCTTTGATGCATGTGACCCCCTTTAGGTTCCCTTTTAAATAGCTTAGGATAGATCCCTTAGAACTTAGGTTAGTTTAGAATTAATCACCTTAGGCCTTACACATTACCTTAGGTAGTTTCCACATAGGTTAGATTAATTCACAACATAATAGTTTTAGGCATTAGGTTAGATCATCACATAATCTTATAGCATTAGGTTTTAGGTTAAATTAAATAGCCTAGTAACCTCTCCATAATCCTTTAGCACAAAGCTTAGGTTAGGATAAAAATTCAATTAAGTAACATAGCTAGGTAGTAAATATTCTTACCTAGCTTAGGATTCCATAGGATAATCCTTTAGTTTTAGGATTCTGAATCCTTCCAATGTCATGAATAGGCTGCATTTCATTTACGTCAGCAATGGACTGCCAAGATCAATCTTCAAGGACCTAAGCACAACATACAACTAAATAGAAACACATTCACACAAATTAAAGAACTTGTTATAACAAATTTCAGTCCATCATGTCCCTCAATTATGGAATGTCAATTTACCATTCATTCAACTGAGGAGGTTTAAAACATTCCTTGGATCACTGAAATTGATCCAAGGATGAGTCAGATAAAGAGATAAGTTTGCAACTTTTAAACCAGATTGCAACTCACCTACAAGAAGTGAAAAATGGATTCAAGGAAGCCATTCCATTCCAGTCTAATGATCTTAAGAATAGAAAATATTTATCCATATCAAGCATGATCTCCAACAACCAAAAGAACACATCTTTAGAAGAAGATCACATGTCAACACTTGAAATGCAAAAGAGGAATATAACAATTGTCGAGGGTGTTACATGCTTCCCTCCTAAAAAGAATCATCATCCCGATGATTACCTCATTTTAACAATTTATATCAATGACAATCAATTCATTCACTTCTCTTATCATAAGTCAAATATATCAAAAACTTATAGTTCCAGAAATCAACATTAAATAGTTGTTTGTTCAATTCTTATAAATATCTTCCCAAAACTGGCATACTTATTGTCATAAAAAGATAAAATCATAAATTTTTATCAGTCAACAAAATCAATTCTATTTCAAATAGATATGGAAAAGTAGTTTTCATATCCTCTAGGTTTTCCCAAGTTACACTATCTTCATTAAACTAGTCCCACTGGACTTTACATTGACTTATTTCTCGATTTCTCAAATGCAACTAGTGAGTTTTCAAGCACTCGTATGGGTTTAACCATGATTATTCCTGGGTCCTGACTCAAGGAATTCCAATTTAACATGTGTGATAAATCTGAAACATATTTCTTAAGCAAAGAAATATGGAAAACATCATGCATTCATGACAAAGTAGGAGGTAATGCTAAACGATAAGCTATAGGGTTGATTACTTCAACTATCTCAAAAGGTCCCACATAACGAGGTGATAACTTGGTAGCCTTGCCAAAAGTTATAGAACTCTTTTTTGATTTAACTCGAAGAAAGACTTTCTCACCAAGTTCAAATTTCCTATCAACCCTCTTCAATTCAATGTAACTCTTTTGCCTATCTGTTGCTTCTTTCAAGTGTTCATGAATCAATTTAACTTGTTCCATTTCAGTAAGAATTTTAGGTCCAATTACCTCTCTATCTTCTATGTTATCCCAACTAACAGGGGTTCTACATTTTCTTCCGTATAATGCCTCAAAGGTGCCATCTTAAGAGAAGCATGATATGTATTATTATATGAAATTCAACTAATGGAAGATACTCTTCCCACTTATATTGTTAATCCATGCAATACATTCGTAACATATCTTCTAAAACTTGATTTACTCTTTTAATCTGCCCATCTATTTCCAGATGATGCATAGAACTGAAATTTAGCTTAGTTCCTAGAGCTGTATTAAGCATTTGCCAAAATCTTGACGTCATTCTAGGATCTCTATCCGAAATGATTAACTCAGGTACTCCATGTAATCTGAAAATTTCATGTACAAATCTTCTTGCCAAAATAGGAGAATCATCCTTCAGATTTCCAACAATAAAATGTGCTACCTTTGTTAGTTTATCCACAACTACTAAGATAACATCATGCTTTATTTCTTGACATAGGTAACCCTTGTACAAAATCCATGCTTATTACTTGCCATTTGTACTGCGGTATGCTATGAGGATACAACAAACCGGATGGGTGCATATGTTCCACCTTAACATGTTGGCACTCAAGATAATGTGTCACAAAGTTTAGAACATCCTTTTTCATTCCTTTCCAGAAATATTGTTGTTTTATATCAGCAAGCATTTTTGTAATGCCAGGTGTCCAGAAAAAGGTGAATTGTGAAATTCACTAACAATTTCTTTCTCAAATCATTTAGCGAAGGTACATAGACTCTATTTTCAAATCGTAAGATTCCTTCTTTATCAAAGTGAAAACCTTTATACCTCAAATCATTCGAATCTACAGCAAGTGCTACTTTTACTTGTTGGAAGTAAGAATCAGATTCCATAACACTTTTTACTTCATCCTTAAACTGAGTTCTTAACGTTATAAGAGTAGAAATGTGCTTCCTATGACTTAGAGCATCAACCACTCTATTTTCTTTACCCTTTATATAACTGATGTCAAAATCATATTGAGACAAAAAATCTAACCACCTTCATTGTCTTGCATTCAGATTTTGCTGAGTGAAAATGTACTTCAGCCCAAGATGATCAATTTTCAACTCAAATGGTTTACCAAGCAAGATAATGCCTCCAAACTTGAAGTGCATGAACAATGGCAACAAGCTCTAAATCATGTGGAGCATAATTCAACTCATGTAACTTAAGTTTTCTACTTTCGTATGCTATAACATGACCACTTTGTAACAAAATACCTCCTAGACCTTCACCGGATGCATCAGTTACCACCATAAAATCTCCATTAGGATCTGGTACTGCAAGAATAGGTGCTAAAGTTAACTGTTCCTTCAAGGTTTTAAATGTAATTTCACATTTCTCACTCCAAACAAACTTTTTATCTTTCTTTTGTAAGGAAGTTATTGGTGCAACTATCTTAGAAAAGTCTTTTACAAATTTCCTATAGTAGCCAGCAAGTCCCATGAAGCTTCTAACTTCATGTACATTCTTTGGTGCAGGCCATTCCATTATAGCTGTAATTTTTGAAGGATCTACAAAAATTCCATCTTTACTTATTACATGACCCAAATAGTGGACTTCTTGTGTCATAGAAAGAACATTTGGACAACTTACCAAACAACCATCTCTTTCTCATAATTTCCAAAACTATTTTCAAATGCTCATGATGCTCCTCAATGCTTTTAGAATATATGAGAATGTCATCCAAGAATATGAGCACAAATTTGTCCAAGTATTCTTGAAAGATATTATTCATTAAATTCATAAATGCCACAGGTGCATTAGTTAATCCAAAAGGTAAAACCGTAAACTCATAATGTCCATACCTTGTTCTGAAAGTTGTTTTATGAATATCCTCATCCTTAATTCACAATTGATGATATCCAGATCAAAGATCTATCTTGGAATATACCGATGCTCCACGCATCTGATCAAATAAATCATCAATCCTAGGGAGTGGATATCTATTCTTGATTGTTGCCTTGTTTAACATTCTGTAATCAATGCACAATCTAAGTGTTCCATCTTTCTTTTTCACAAAAATTACGGGTGCTCCCCAAGGTGAAACACTTGGTCTAATCAAACCTTGAGACAAAAGTTCATGCAACTGAGCCTTAAGCTCTACTAATTCTATAGTAGTCATTTGATATGGTGCTTTAGAAATAGGTTCAGTTCCAGGCTTGATCTCAATCATGAAATCAAATTCCCTTTTGGTGGAAGACCTGACAATTCTTTCGAAATACATCACTGAAGTCTCGTAACAGCAGGATATCATTCCATAATATCATTGCTCTCTTCTATTGATTTAGTAATTTTTACTACATATAAGGTACATCCTTTATTTTTGGCCTTTTTAAGTTGCATAGCTGACAGTTTTCTAACAAAAATTTCACGTTTCACACCCTAAATCTCTGTTGTTTTCTTTATAGGTCATCTAAACAACTAATGTGTTTTTCAAAACAGTCCACTTTAGCCTTATGTTCTGCTAACCAATTAACACCTATGATTACATCATAAGACCCTAAAGGTGCAACATAAAGATCAACCTCTATGGAAAAGTTAGGTAAATCAAGGATTGCTCCAAAAAGACACATACTAACCGTATGAACAACATTATTACCATACTATACAATCCATGTTTTATCCATGTTTCCAGCTTTTCTTTTTAATTTTGATGCTAATTTACTAGAAATAAAACATTCAGTAGCTCGTATCAAAAATAATAGTTATTGGTAAACCAAATAACTTACCCTAAAACTTCTATGGGTGTGGCATGTTTCTCATCCTTGCTTGTCAGCTACTACAGCATGTATCTTGTGTTGTTGATTGTGATCATCCTTCTTCAAAGGACATTGATTTGTGTAATGATCTTTTCCATAGTTATAATAGCCTCCTACAGGTCCCTTCCTAGGCTCAAGTTTATTTCTAGCCTTAGAGTTATCATTCTGACCCCCATAGGACTTCTATCCATTATTATTGTTCTTGGAAAAGTTGTTTCCATGCATTACCAACAAACTTGTTTGTTTGCTGCTTTCCTATTTGTATCAGATGAAAACTTACTTTTCATTCTGAATTTCTTCCATGGTCCTTTCTTGGGTGCAAGAGAGATGAAGAGGAGTTGGGATTCTTCTTCCTTACTTCCTCCTTATGAGCAGAAATTGCCTTTAATTTTTGTTCCTACCTTATGGATTTTTCAACAACCCCTTCCATCGTGGTTGGGTTGTGAACATCCACCTCTCCTCCTATAATGGGATTCAATCCCATGATGAATTTCCATATCCTAAACTTCTCATCAATTTGGTACTGAGGCACATACTTAAGGAGTTTTGTAAATCACTCCCAATACTCAGTTATAGTTAGCTTTCCTTGAGCTAAGTTTTGAAATTCAGTCATTTTCTGATCATAGTAGAGTTGTGGCAGCCATCGTTGCCTAAAGTAACCTTTAAATTGGTCCCATGTGATATTAGATTCATCAATGTTCAACTCAGCCTTGCAGTTGTCCCACCATGAAGATGCTTTGTGAGAAAGTTGATATGCTCCCCATATCACCTTTGTTTCTTCTGAGAAATTTCTTATTGCAAAGTATTTCTCCATTTCACTGAGCCAGTTCTCAGCCCCATCTCCTAATGTGGTGCCATCAAACTTGGGTGGACTTATCCTTTTTATGTCATTAGTGAGTTCTTTGCTAGCCTAGCCTTTTTGTTCTCAGGCTCCATAGGTATGTTAACATTGTTATTATCAACACCCACATTGGTGTTGTCCCCTAGAGGTGGCTGATTATTGTTATCATCTTCTTCTTCCTCCTCATTACCCATTACTTGATGTTCAAGCATATCCAAATGATCTCTTGTGTCCAACAGGGCAAACAAGGATCTCATCAAGTTTCAGGTAGTTGCCACTCCTTCCTCAGGCGGAGGGTTATTTGTAATGTTTCCTCTTGTTCTCACCATTTTCTGTTACAAGAAAATTTAAATTTCATCAGATTATGGACACAATAGGTCCAAGAGCTGCAACCTTTAGCTCTGATACCAAGATGTAACATTCCCATTTTAAGACTTTAGAAACAAGGGAATTTTTTTATAGTGTTCACTATTCTAAATAAAGCATTATTTAGAACAAACATTCCATGCCAATCAAATTCAATGGATAAACATATGTAGTTGTAATGACTTGGTGATTCACCGATCTATTCATTCCATAACTCAGTAAGCTACCAATCTATTTATGTTATCTTATGTATTGAATACATATTGTATACTTCATATACTTTGTCATCCTACCCTACACCGGTATTGAGTGATCTATTTAAAGAACATATCTGAATATCTGCTACCAATATTCATCTGATATCACGTTGTTTTAAACTTGGTGACATAGGACAACACAACTAGCAATTTGTGATACTTTGGCCAAAGATTTATAACATACTATGTATGTCACTATTCCTAGATGACATACTCATCATATTGGAATACGTCCTTCACCTCACTCCTCTATTATCATGATTGGTCTTTACTGACTACCATCAGTCCACTTGTTCTAGGTTTAACCCTAGCCCTAGATAGGAACATAACCTATTATAGGAAGATGCTCACAATGGCTTAGGGTAAATGGGCATACTCGGTTGACCTAAGTCAACCGGATGTGCCAACGTACCCTGAGCCATTGGAAGCTAATTCATATCCTAAATATGCTCCTATCCAGACCTAGAGGGAAACTAAGTTCAAGTCCTAATTCCCATTGGGTGTAGATCTAGATGATCAATGTGGAAGGGTGATGCCACATGTCAACTACAACACTTGTATTCTCGAGAAGACTCAAGCCTTCTCGAAAGTACATCCTTATAGAGTTGGCGTGTGCCAACATCCTACAGAAACTACCTCATCGAGATGTACATACCCCCAGGGGATTGTTAATACATTGTTAGTCTAAATTAATTCTTGATTATAACAACCCTGCCAAACCCTAATCCAACACTCAATAAGTTCTTTCCTAAATTTTCTTCATTTAGTCCATTAAGAACTTCATTATATTCATGGTCACTTTTAATGTTTGATCACATAGTTAAACTGCCAATTAACCATAACTGTACAACGTTATAATATGTCTTATTTAAAAGTACAATAACTTTTAGAAAAGTTCAATGCCAGAATATATCCAATATAAAGTAGACTTCATACAAAATGAAGTCTAATAAATTGTAGTCATATTTTCAAACCTTTTTGGTTTATATTCAATTAAGAAAGAGAAAGAGTCTTTCTCTACATGTTAAGTGTTAGGGTATATCCTACCCAATATCCATATTTCTTAATGTATGTTCATCACACATTTCATTATTATGTTTAATAGTTTAGATAAAGAACATCATATTCTGCAACTTAACAAGTTGCATCTTAATTAGGGAAATTGAACTAAATCCCTTTATCCTACCTATCAAAGGATAACCAATTAAGCATAAAAATAATATGAAGAATATCAACAAGATAGAAATCCATCTTTTTCATACGAATACAAGATAATTTACACAACCAATACAAGTAAATTCTCATCTTTCAATTAATCTTTATAACTTATACATTTACAAGCCTTATGCATTTTAGGCATACTGCATAACAACCACCTTCATTAAAAAGAATACTACTTTTCTTTTTCAATACAATCTCAAGAACGAATCAAAATTCTTCACAAGGAATCAGATTTAAATCAGCCAATGCATCTCATAAGTTTAGCCTTCTTTTATCACTTACAAAGTCCATCTACAAAAATTGTTAGCATGGGTCAGTTCAATGAACTGAGCATGATAAGCACTAAGCCTTAAAATGAATTGCATTCCACTAATTGTTCCATTAAAACAACTCTACTTTAATGAAACAATTAATATATCATACTAATAAGCATAAGTAATAACAATCAGAAAGAAGTACATTAATAAATCTGAATTCACTTCTAAGAGAAGAACAAAATATAATCCACAACATCTACCTTACAAATTAAAGTTTAATTGATCCTATCAATTACCTTTAAACAAACAACAGATCATATCATCTCATTGTTCCCAATTCTATCATAATAGAATAAAACATTTATCTTTACTATAAGACAAAAGAAGTGTTTATAACATGGTTCCCATTAGGATGATTCATCTAACTCTTAAGCAAAAGAAGAAGAAGAACCATTACAAACTATGCCCAAACACAAAACATCCAAAAAAATAGAAACATGTTCATAACATGAATTTAACTGTTTCATTTAAAGGACAACTACCTTAACATTCAACATTTAAGATATTCATCAGAACAAAATCCCATGTCCATCCCTAAAGGAATATAGAATCAAACAGTCTATCAACAAGTTTACATTTTCTGTTCAACAAGACCAAAACATCTAATCTCTTTTTACATCATTTCAGTCAAATGATATGTACAAGAAGACTAATCAACATAATAAATCTCCATTCCCTAAGAGAATCAATAACAGAAGGTTTCAATCAAATGAACTTAACCCAACAACATAGAAAAGGAATCTTATCAGAATGTGATTCCATCCTTAAATCATTTCACTACACTTAACAACAAATTCCCTTTCTAATCCAAACAATAAGCTCATACACTAGTTCCCAGAAGAGAGAACAAAACCAACTCAAGGTAAGAAGAAAACATACTACAAGTCTCCCTTACAATTTTTACCTTCAATAAAGCATGAGTTCCCATTTCAATTTAGAACAAATACACAATAAAGTTCAAAAACAACATATTGTCCCAAATGAATCAAAATTTATTTTCTCTTTAAAAAAAAGAATAAGGATTCATTTACTAAATCCAATCAAGAAATAGAAAATCCCTAACAGAAAACTAACAATTCTTAATTACCCATGAGCTCAACAAAGACTGAAACTTCATTACAAGATTTCAACATTTTATTACAAAGAGCAAGCGGTTTGTGGTTTCAAGAGAGCAATAATCCAAAACAAAACTATCTCAACTTCATGTTTCCAACAGAGGAGACATTGTTTTAAACAAAACAATCAACCCAAGATGCGGGTTTCCTCAAAACAGAGGGGAAAAGGCTTTCCCTACTTAAATGCCATTGCTAGTTCAAAGAAGATGAACAGTCCACAAAATAAGTTCCAATTCCATTATCTAACGAAAAACGTTTCAGTTTAATTTTCCAAAAGATATTCAAACAACTCGGTTAAACTACTCTACCAGATTTCCTTTGAGTAAGTAGTTCAAATTGATAGAGTTATAAGATTTTAACTTAAATGAAATTAAAACCAACTCAAAATTACTAGAACAGAACCGACACATCATTCCAGCTATAAATTCCAACACTAAGTACCAAATTACACGTATAGTGTCAAATCACAAAGTCTCAAACATGAGCTCAGGATATACACAAGTGTCTTAATACGAGGCAATATATATTACAAATATACATTAACAGTTCAAAACAATAGGGAGCCTCCATTACCAATTTATATCTTATCAAGAATCCCTATTTCCAACTCAAAATGAAACACGAGTTTCCAACAAGAGTTCGGAACCATACAAGTAACAAAATACGAGTGCGGTGAAAACATGAACTTCCATTAACAGTCTAGAATATCACAAGAATAAAACATGAGTACAGAGCTACATACGGACTTCAAACAATAGTCCCGAGTTACCCAAGGTTCCAAACATGGGTTTAGAGCATCAAGAATTATCCAGTACTAGTTCTTATCCAAATACGAACCCAATACAAGTTCCAAACCAAACACTAGCTCGAATACAAGCTCAAGCTTAAACAAAACATGAGTTCCAATGCAAGATCAAATGGGACTCAAGGTTCCCAAAAACTCAGAACCATATAAATAGCAATGAAGGTCAGTTAAAACACAACACTTCAATACCGGTTCCAGAAATGACAAGCAGAGCTACAAAAACAAGTTTCCCATGAATGATTCAAAATTTAACCCACACAAAGAAAGTTTCCAAACTTAATGTTATTTTGCTAAGGATTTCATATCCAAATTTCTAGAGATTTATAAAACCCATCAAGCAAATAACTAGATAAAACATGAAGAACAAGAATCTCATAAGAGCATAGTCATTTTAATGAAACGTTTAGAAGAAAGCAAGAGATCTTAATGGTTAGAGCCTATCATGCCTGATAGTGCTTTCCAAATCAAGGAGACTTCCTTTTCAACTCCTTTTCTCTCCACGAAAGATCAACAAACAAACAAATTTCCTTAGAATGCCTCATATACCTTCCCATGATCGAAAATAGACCAGGTGAGCTAAAAATAACAATGTGAAAGTTGAACTTGCTGGTTTGAAGAACCAGTTCGCTCCATGCAGAGAAAAATTTGAAAGCATGCAAAAAAACCAACAACCTCCCACAAACCCACCTTCCAAGTTTCCTAGATGGTTTGTGAACAAAACCCGAGGCCAATAAATTTCATTAATTCCAATTTTCCTCAACTCTCCTTGCCACCACCTCCCAAATCTGGTGAATGCCAATTCACATTTAACATGCAATTCCATCTTTAGTGAAACTTCCACATAAGCCTCCACCAAGTCAACTAGCCCTCCCAAAAATGGCAGTACTTTATGCCTTAAAAACCTTATCAACAACTTAAATGCCATTGGAACCATCACCTTTGATGCATGTGACCCCCTTTAGGTTCCCTTTTAAATAGCTTAGGATAGATCCCTTAGAACTTAGGTTAGTTTAGAATTAATCACCTTAGGCCTTACACATTACCTTAGGTAGTTTCCACATAGGTTAGATTAATTCACAACATAATAGTTTTAGGCATTAGGTTAGATCATCACATAATCTTATAGCATTAGGTTTTAGGTTAAATTAAATAGCCTAGTAACCTCTCCATAATCCTTTAGCACAAAGCTTAGGTTAGGATAAAAATTCAATTAAGTAACATAGCTAGGTAGTAAATATTCTTACCTAGCTTAGGATTCCATAGGATAATCCTTTAGTTTTAGGATTCTGAATCCTTCCATGTCATGAATAGTTGCATTTCATTTACGTCAACAATGTCCTACCATGATCAATCTTCAAAGACCTAAGCACAACATACAACTAAATGGAAACACATTTCACACAAATCTAAGAACTTGTTATAACAAATTCCAGTCCATCATGTCCCTCAATTTTATGGAATGTCAATTTACCATTCTTTCAACTAAGGAGGTTTAAAACATTCCTTGGATCACTAAATTGATCCAAGGATGAGTCGATAAAGAGATAAGTTTGCAACTCTTAAACCAGATTGCAATTCACCTACAAGAAGTGAAAAATGGATTCAAGGAAGCCATTCCATTCAGTCTAATGATCTTAAGAAAAGAAAATATTTATCCATATCAAGCATGATCTCCAACAACCAAAAGAACACATCTTTAGAAGAAGATCAGGAAAATGGGGGGTTGGGCGTCATGGGTTTTGATGCAACTGGACAGTGGCCGGCGTCGGTTAGAGGGTAGCCAGCGTCATTCTGCTAGTGTGTTAGCAGTATTGGTCATAAGCGGTGGTGATCTTTATCGGGGCGGTTAGGTTAGGGTAACTAGTACCCGGTCAGATTTGGAAAAATAGTGGGCCAAAAGGTGCCCGAGGTTGGGTGGTTGAGGTAGATAGGGGGTGAGGAAAGTGAAAATCATAATATAGGTAAGGGGTAAAAATAGGTAAGGGTGGAGTTGTTAGGGAAAAAAGTATAGATATGTAGGAAAAAGGTAAGGTCGGGGAGTGGGTCAAAATGGGAGTAGGTGAGGGGTCGATGTATATGGTTTAATAGGTGAGGTGATATTAGGTTGGGTAGGGTTAGGGTAGGTAGGTCGGGTAAGTAGGGAGGTACATGGGATAAACGGGTAAGTAGCGAAGTAAAAGAGGTAGGGTAATGGGTATGGGTATGGGTGAATGTAGATATGGTCTTGTTTTAATAATGTGATTGATTTGTTAGATGCATGTGAGAGATCAGCTTAGGATGTGTGATAGGGTGCCACCCTTGCTCGTGATGCGATTCACGGTGTGTGCACCCGAGGAGTTGTGGCATATGGAGGAGGTGGGCTGAGTGGGGTCTGATGATCTTTGGCATGTAGTTTGGCAAGCCGATTATAATGGTCACCCTCATCGATAGATGGGATGCTATAACCAACACATTCCACCTACCGATGGGTGAGATGACAGTCACCCTGGAGGACGTGTTCAAGATCCTTTGATTACCCATATTGGGGATATAGGTATATTTGATCTCCTCATAGGTGTCTGAGGAGTTGATGTTGATGGTGTTTGGGGAGGGGATGGCAGAGCTGACATTCCACAGTGCCATCCTTAGCTATGGAGAGATGTACTTGTCTTGTCTAGAGGAGAAGAGGCTAGTAGTATTACTAATGGAGCGATCTGCTACTTTGCAACTGCTGCTTTGGATGTAAATGGTGGGAGATTCTCATGATCTCGATGGGAGTATTACATGACATGATGATGGAGAGGACCTAGTTTTCCTAGGCACCAACATTCCTAGTGTAGTTATATAGAGAGTTGTGGGTGTATGGGAAGCTCCGTAGGTTTAGCCTATGTTGCACCTTTTTACTTCACTGCTAGGCCTATGAGCACATTATCTGTGTGCGTCTAGTAGGTATGCCCGACTGACAGATGCCTTTCAGCCTAGGTTTTGTATGAGTGGGGTCTAGGTGATGAGTGCTTGTTATAAGAGAGCAACAATTAGATAAGGTTACACATGATGTAGCATACTACCGGTGGCTATTGGAGGGATTATCCGGAGTAGATATTATATGGAGGCCATATGTGGGTTATCCCTCATATAGATAGATGGTTGAGGAGCTAGCTGGCCTTTAGCTACTCAATATGGATAGAGGGGTGTCATGTAGGAGAGCATGAGATGATCCCCGTTGACAGGGTCAGATGATAGTTTGGGCTGTGATAGGATATACCTCCACCCTTCCCACAGTACAAGAGAGATGACGTGGAGAGGCCATTACCTCTACCATAGCTGATAGTGCGATAGGGTAGGAGGAGCGGTGATAAACCGAGAGACCCGATATGGAGGATGTCCGGTAGGATGAGCCTTGATGCCCATCCCTATATTTTGATGCATTGTAGTCATTTTTATATATATACTGGCTGTGCTGCGTGAGGATGTACGAGATGTTTGTATATTTTTTAGTTATATAACGCATGCGCACTTTTGAATATGATGAGGCTATATATGAGAGTTTTGAGAGACTGGATTATATACACTGGCCTACGTGTTGAAGACATTTGACAGTTATGTATATGGATACACATGTTTGGATATTGTATTTATATAGATGATGATGATTATGGGCATTATGTGTTTGTGTTGATAACATTTTATTATTATGCATAGATGGATTTATGGTAGGTGTGTTAGGCATGGATTGAGTCAGGTCATGGATTTAGGCATGATGGAGTTAGGTCATGGTTTTAGGCATGGATTGAGTCAGGTTGTAGGCATGGATTGAGTTAGGTTTTAGGCATGGTGGAGTCAGGATTGGTTGAGTTTGTAACTCATTAATGTGTGCAATTAATGATGATATAGTCATTTTTGAGATGTTTTATAATACATGCATGATGATGGTAAAGAAATGGTAGTCAAAATAAATGTATGTTTTGATGATGATAAAAATGTGAAGCAATTTGTTGTTTGTTTGATTTAATTTCCAATTTTTGATATAAAAGGAAACTAAGTAGGGTAGAATGTGATTTAGGAAAATGAAAGATGAATTGGTTAGGGTAGAGAGTGGTGAGCTAACCTCCAAGGGCCCCATGCCCTCGGAGTGCTGCCTACATAGTCCTAGCGAAAAGGGACCTCAGGCCGATGTAGTTCTCCCATAAGCTAGGGAAGAATATGAGGAGGTATGAGAATGAGTTGGTAGGTTGTAGGCATGATTTGAGTTTAGGTTTATTAGGTATGGGTGAGTTGTGGGAAAATTGGTATAGGTGATTTTGATTGTGGTAGAAGAAGAATATTACCCAAAGGTAAGCATCGAGGACCAAGTCTTGTATAAGGTAATCAATATGTAATAAGGAAGGTTAAAAGATAAGAGGAGGTGAAAGCTACCTTAGTGTTTAGGATCATAACGAGTAAGTCATACTTGAGATAGGCTAATGAACATAAGACCCTAAAGACTTTGCATGATGGATTATTCTAAAGGTGTAAAGTAGTCGCATGACCACCAAATTTCATGGTTCCAAGGTCCCTTGAGGTGGTAGGAAATGAGAGTGTGAATGGTGAGAGGGATGAAAGGTGGTTAATATGGTAGTAGGTATCATGCCTTTTGTCAAGAGATCCAAGGTCACAATGGGCAAGTCCATGACGAATTTTTTTATTTGACTTGGATTTAAGATAGACTGATCGATGTGGGAAGTCTATATGGGATGAGGAAATTAACTCCTTGAGGTCTTCGTGAAGCTGATCGATGCGGGAAGCTTCAGATTCTTGTCTTTTTGTTTTTGTTTTTTTAAAGAGCTTTACATAGCTGTCCTTCGAGGGAGTAGTCTATTTATAGCAGCGATTGTAGAGAGAAAGATGTCCTTTTGAGGGAGTCATCTTTGATTGGAAGTGTGACTCAAGGAGTTGGATCTCATGTGAGGGATTTTAATTCATGGACAAGACTAAGGTGAAGAATATGATTCTTGTTCAAAAAAGCAGGGTGAAACGACCATGGGATCTCATCTAAAGGTAGATGAAAAGTATCCATGAGAATCATGCTATGTGCAGCGCCATTGTACACATATTCAAGAGAAGATTAAAAGTGACAGTATGCACATGATTCCCATTTAATCATTGGTGATGATGTAGGAAGTGGATAGCACTCAAAGGATGAGCATGGAAAGAGGAAAAAAGTGAGGTAGGACTAAAAGTCAATAGTAGAATGGTCTAAGATACAAGGCATTAAGGGGCTTAGGTTTGAGTTTACCATCGAGTGAAGATAAACGGTAAGCACCTGATCCATAAGTATGAGTCACAATGCATGGTCCAAGCCAATTAGGAGAAATTTTTCCCCGTTTACTTTTTTCTACTTTAGTTACATGTTGATTTTCTTTCAGGACAAGGTCACCAACTTGAAGGTTCGTTCATGGACACATTTTTGTAGGCACATTTGATACATTTTTGGTAAACTTGAAGGTGGTAAAGAGCATTAAGATGATGTTCATCTAATAACTCAAGTTGTGCTAAACGGTCTGATGAAAGTCATCATCATTGAGCATGTCATGGAGAGAAATACAAAGTGAGGGAATCTAGACTTCGAGAGGTAGAATAACCTCTATACCATAGACCAAATGGTGTGGCAATAGTGGAAGTGTGAATACTAGTGCGGTATGCCCACGGGGTGAAAGGAATGTTGTATGCCGTCCTTCCTTGTATCGTTAACCACTTTCATGAGAATTTTGTTCAAGGTTTTGTTAGTGGATTTGGCTTGGCCATTGGTTTGTGGGTAATAAGGTGACGAGAAACTTAACTGGATGCCGAAGGCGTCGTAAAAGGTTTCTCAAGGTTTTATTTTTGAATTGTTTTATTATCGGTGATGAGGCGATGAGAACACCAAAGTGAAAAATGATGTGATGATTGATGAACTCATATATTTTCTCAGCTTTTGTGGAGATTAGTGGTATGGCTTCAACCCATGTTGTGTAATATTCGATAGCGGTGATGATCCATTGATGGCATTGGGAAGAATGGGGATTGATCTCTCTCCGACAAGATCCAAACTCCATTGAAAGAAGGGCCAAAGGTCACAGTGACTGTAAGGCATGATTGGGTGTATGATGAAGGTTGGCAGTTTTGGAGTTTTACACAACATTTGATGTAGTCACAAAAATCATGGTTGAGGTTGACCAATAATAGCTTAGGTGAAGAATATGGTTAGCATGGAGGCCACTAAAGTGACCTCCACATATGCCATCATGAACTTTCTTGATGGTATAAGGAATTTTAAAACTCGTGAGGCATTGTAAGAGAATACCATCAAAGTTGTGCTTATAGAGGAGGCCCCCCATGATGACATAATGAGAGACCTTTTTAAGAAAATAATGTTGTCCATTACGAGTGAGGTCGGGAGGTAAGACAGAGAGAGAAAGATAGTCAGAGTATTGTTTATACCAAAGGTCACTTAGGTCGAGGGGTAGTGGTCCCAAGGAGTAAACATCACGAGGTAAATAAGAGGGTGATTGAATTCATTGTACGGTGATAAAGATTTTAGAATCGGTGGGTGAAGTGGGTATTTGAGAAGCCAAGCAAGCCATGGTATCGGTAAATTTGTTGGTTGAATGTGGGATGGTTTGAAGGGCATAAGCGGTTGAAGGTGGTAAAAGTATGTCTACATGATGTTTGTAATTTTGAAGTGTCTCATTATGACATTGGTATATACCATTGACTTTGTTTACGACCAATTGGGATTCACCAAAGATGTTGGTGGATTTGACATCCAAGCATAGGCAGCTTGGAGACCTAATACGAGCGCTTTATATTCAACAATATTGTTTGTATAGGGTAACAATTTACTCATCGGGAAAGTCAAAGTTAGAGGGGCTAGTCTCTGGAAATAGGTGTGTCGGCCAATTGGTTGGTGACAAACTTGGCCCTTGATGGAATTTTGATGAATGAATTTGAGGTCAAGATCATCCAAAAGCATAAGCCAACGTGTGACACACTTTTTGATAAGGTTTGGCAAACATGAAGTGTAAGGGGTTAGTGTTGGTCACAACAAAGGTTTTGTGGTTGAGTAGGTAATGGTAGAGTTTTGTGGCCATGAAAACTAAGGTTAAGAAAAGTTTTTCAGGATGTGTGTATCGGGTTTTGTAGTCCAAAAGAGTACGGCTTATGTAGTAAACCACTTTGTTCCTGTGTTGTTCATCATGATGAGTGAGCATGGCCCCCAAGGAGTGATTGATAGCTGAGATGTATAGGTAGAAGAGGTGATCGTATTTAGGTGGAATGAGTACAGGTGGTTGAAGAAGGTATTGTTTTAAGGCCTCAAAAGCTTTGTGGCAGTCATCATCCCATTTAAAGGAGACATTATTCTAGAGAAGGTGATGAAATGGTTGACACTTTGATCAAAAATTATGAAATGAAATGGCGAATAGATTGTAACTTACCTTGCAGCTACTGAGTTGCCTAAGGTTAGTGGGTGGAGGAATTTCTAGAATGACCTTGACTTTAGCAGGTCAACCTCTATACCACATAGGGAAATGATATAAACCAAGAGCTTTCCTAAGAGAACCGTGAAGATACATTTCTTGGGTGAAGATGAACGCAATATTTAATGAGACAGTCAAAGATGGTTTTAGGATGGCGAGATACTCGTAGTGGCGTTAAGATTTGGCAGGAGATCTTCCACGTGATCTTCCAATATACGATGCATGATGTCATGGAAGATATAAGTCATAACCAATGATATGTGGCACCAGCATTTTTAATTTCAAATGCCATGACTCGATAGCGAGAAGGTCCCCCAAGGGGTGATGAATGTAGTTTTGTGTTGATCCTTTGGGGAAGTAAGATTTGGTTATAACACCGAGAAACCATCCATGAGTGATAGCATCTCGTGACCAGCGATGAGTAAGGTCAACCGGTTGGTCAATACTAGATAGATGGAAGTCATCTTTTGGGTAGACTAGGTTGAGGTCACAAAATCCATGCAAATACAAAGTCCCCACTGTCACCTTAGTGACAGGGGACAATATTAGAAATCTAATGAGGATAATCAATGGGTAAGATGAAGGAAACATAAAGAAGGTGCAAGTTTTCTTTGATGAGAAGGGCAATACAAGGGTGCATTTTCCTCGGCTTTTGTTTGATGGGTTTAGCATCGGAATAGTTATGATATTATGGACCACTATGGTGGGGTCAATACGAGAATTTCTGCGTAAGACCAAGCAAAAGCATGGTTATGATCTTTGAGAAAATAAGTGATGGCTTCTATTCAAAGCAACATTTAAAGATTGACCGATCTTTAGGATGTGCGGGTCATCTAAGTATGAATTTTGATTTTGATATTCGATTCATTCAACATGGTTTACATCTCTGATGGTAATGACCAATGAATATATGAGTCTTCTACACCAAGGTAGGTGAGTATAGATTCATCATCCTGGCATTGAACGATGTTAATCGAAGGTGTATCATCATCGATCTTTTTAGGGTACAGAAGGGAAGGAAGAGAAGAGGGAACCTTTCTCTTGTGTTGATAAGTAAGAGGCCCCAAGGAAATGGTGTTTATGAAAACAAAAGTTAAGAGGAATGGATTCTGGATCCATCAACTATGTTAGTGAAGATGGTGATGGGGTGATGAAAGTGAAGAACGGTTGATGTCTTCAATGAGTTCAACGGGCCTTCTTGGTAGGTGGTTCAGCAAAGCCGATACCACTACGGTCATTATGCTTGTGAGTAGTACATGGAATAACAGTATGGAAGCCTTTCTCATAAAATCCAAAACCAAAACCCTTCCATTCACATCGGTGAAGGAAGGTGTGGGTGAAAAGGTGATTGTGAGTGACCTGGAGGTCGGAAAAAAATGGGCGGGTTTGTGAAAGTGGTTCAGGTGTGTAAGTTGTAGTATCAAGTCCCCTATAGGTAAGATTGGTACAAAGGTGGGGAGAACCATAAAGGAGGCACTCTCTTATACAATGATCATAGTAAGGGTGCTAGTGAAGACTTCCATACTCTTGTGGAGTAAGGAATGTGTTGACGCTATATAGGCGATACTCCCCCAGAGTGAGGTGTTGAAAAATGCCTTCCAAGGGATTGGTGGTTGGTATGTGGGTAGCTAGAATAGATGATGTGTTGGAGGTTAGATCGGAGGTGGAGCTAACGGATTGGGAGGCTAATGGTTCAGCCGTGGAGGTTGTAGTAGTGGTAGGAATGGAGGAGGTATGTGCGGTTGAGGTAATAGCTGCACTAGTGAGTGGAGGTGGAGGTGAAGAGGTAGTGGTTGTGGAGGTAGATGATTTAATGGGTATGAGCACGTCATTAGGTCGGTAAATCATGTTGCAAGTTTTGAAAGGTGATGGATCAGCTAGAATGGTATAGGTGTGTCCTTCATGCTAGAACTTCACACAACGATGCAAAATGGAAGGGACACAACCCATGACAAGAATCTAGGGTCTACCAAGCAACAGGTTATATTGAAATTCCCCCTCTAATACATAAAATAACTCGGAACATTATGGGGGCCCATGCGAACATAGAGGATGAAAGTGCCATGTGTAGAGGTGATAGCATCATTGAATGAATTCAACATGAAGAGATGTTTATGCATGTAATTGTTAGGTATGCACATTTGCGAAAATGCATGGGACAAAATGATATTAATGCTTAGCACCCCCATCAATCATAACATGACGTACATGTATATCATTGATGTGGATAGAGATGAAGAGAGCTAGGTCAGGGTCATCAGTTTGGTGTGGTGTGATCTCTTTCTCCGAGAATCTAAGGGAGGCTACTTGGTGAGTAGGTGGAGGTGTGGATAAAGGTGGTAATTTGGTGAGAGAGGCTATATGATGGGGTGTGATAATCGAGGATATGGGTGTAGGTCATTGGGTAAAACCTCAATAGATTACAGGACCTCCATGAAAGCTTGATGATGGGATTACGAGGTTTGGATGATGTCATATAAAGAAATTTTGAGGGGAATTGGTGTAGTTGTTTGAGCATCACGCGGTGTGTGACCCCATTATAAATAGGATATGTGGGGCCATAGTGATTTTAGGTGGGGGTGTAGATGGTATGTTGGGTATAGGATTGGTTGGTGAGTCGGTTGCCTTTTCCTTGCCTTTGTCTTTCTGAGCACGGGTAGCAACATGGATCATGTTGATCTGAGGTGGGGACGTAGGTGAGGTAGGTGAGCCATGAAAGGTATAGCGACATGAAGGGAAAAATACCAATGGTGGGAAGGAACCTTGTGAGATGAGTTAGGTACATTGACATTTGGGTAGAGGTTTGGTGAGGTCGTTGATGCAAACCATGTTAATTTCAAACCTTGGGGGTGGCTCTAGGAGTTGTGGAGGTCTCGGTCGCTGAGTGGGAAATGAGGGAAAAATTGTGGGAATAGGTGTTGGTGAAATGGGTCTTCATCGAGAAGGTCATCATCATCAAAGTTTTCTTTGGGAGGACACAACTAGATAAGAATGGTTTTCAAAGTCTTATAGTTCTCTACATCGTGTCTTGGACATAATGGTAGGCACAAATTTTGGTGTCGTCAAACCCCTTTGGTTTGAGTTTGAGAGGATCATAAGGTCTGAGAGGTGGTAATGTGATGACAAAAGTTTCAAGGAGGTTGGTTAAAATTTTGGCGTAGGATCTTGCTAGTGGATCACAATGGGAAGTGAAAGTGGGTTTGGGTGTAGGCACAACTGATTGTAGAGGAATGGTCCTTACATGAGGTAAAGTGGATTGAGCCATAGTTTTAGGTGTTGGTGTGATCTTGGGTGTTGGTTGTGTTTGCTTGGGTAGGGGTATGGTAGATGAACTGGCAGGAGAGTGTGTGGTTGTTTTGACTACCTTATTGGAGGGTAGTGGATTTTTGTCCTTAGGTTGTACCTTCTTGGGTAAAGGTGATATGGGCACACGAGATCTAGAGGGAAAGGTAGATGGTGGAAGAGGGCACATTACCCACTAGGATAATGGAGGTGATGTGAAGGTAGATGGTGTAGGTCGTGTCAGAGGTGTGAGGGAAAGAGACTGAAGTGTTGTGGGTAGTGAAGGAGTGATCGATGGTATTAGAGGTATAGGTGGTAAAGATGTTGCGAGATGTGGTCGGAAGTCATGGCGGGTGCTTGGATATGTTTGAGGTTTGCCATTGTGGAATGGAATGTTTTCTTTTTAGTTTCTTGATGGGTGGAGGTTGCTTAACCGTGTTAGAAGGGCGAGGTCCTAAGATGGATGAAAAGGGTGAAGGTGATGAAGGTGTGATCGGTGAGGTTGGAGTATGAGATTTATGGGGTTGGTTCTTTTGTTTGGGTGTCGAGTAGGTTTGGTATTGGCCTTGAAGGATGTAGCTAAATCTAATTTGATGGGTGGATGAGTAAGGCTAGCGGTTAAGATGACCCCTAAGGTAGTGCTTGGTTTAGGCGAAGAAGATGATGTAAGTGTAGGCTTGGGTGTAGGTGCATGTTGGGTTATGGGTAGGGGTGTGGTTTGAGCCATGAGTGGTATCGTGGTGGAATTTGTGATAGTTGTAGTTGTATTTGGTTTGATTGGCCAAAATATTTGTGGGTAGATAGTGAAAGTGTCAGTAAGTGACATCTGCATTTGTGTGGAGACAAGAAGCAGAAGATGCCCCCAAAGTAAGGATCTATCCACATAATCTAGGCGATCGGCTAGGCATGAAAGCCACACTGTTGAAGGTGAGGTTGATGAGGATCCAATGGCAATTCCCGTAAAATGTGTCATAGAGATGGGGAATTTTCTAGCTTCAGTTTCTGTGGGTAAGAGAGCTGAAATTAAGTCTATAGGATCTTGGGTGATGATGGAGAATGGTCACCTAGATGTAAAGGCATTTCTCTGGGTCTCGATAGGCGGAGGAGATGACAGGTGCTCCTCCGGGGTGGAGTAGATGATGGGTGCTCCTCTGTAGGTGGAGGAGATGATGGGTTATCCTCTGTGGGTGGAGGAGATAAACAAATATCCTCCCTAGACTAAAATCTTGGGTGACGGTTCTCTAGGTGGAGAAGCCGAGGTGAAATAGTCTTGATATTAATGGAAGGACCCTCCACGGGAGAGGAGCGAGGTGAAAGGTATTCCTCTATGGGTGGAGGAATAGGTGAGGTGGATTCAAGTACAGTGGAGGATTTTGGGCTAGGATTTCCTCAATGGAAGGAATATGAGGTAATTGGGCAACGGGGTGTGTATTGCTAAAAATAACATGGACGCGTCACGGGTATGGCTATCATGAGTTGAGGTCTCTCCAGTTTGATTAGAAGAAGGGGCATGATTAGGAAAGGGTTTCTTGAAGATGTGTAGGTTTTGATTAGCAGGTGCGTTAGGATTATCCAAGGTTAACTCACCTTTCTCGAGCATTTCTTGGACAATATTTTTGAAAGTGATGCAATTTCCGTCACTATGACCCTTCACTCGATGATAGTTGTAGAAGTCATGCTCTTTATACCATGCGGGTGTGGGGTGAGCAGGGTCAAAACCAGTGTGTGGTTTTATGGGAGGAAGGGTGATGGCCCACTTTAATGAGATTTTCTAAGACAAAGAATAAGGGTCCCCAATTGGGGTATATTTCCATTGTTCCCGTCCCGAATTAAAAATTCTCGAAGCGGGTGAGAGATTAGATGAAGGGCTAGCTTGATTTGTGAGATGAGTGGGGCGGCTTTAAGTACCACTACGTTAGCGTAGTCCCCTTGGCCTTTGAATAATTGTTCTATGATTTTGAAGAAGAAGAGGTATCATTTGACTTGAATGTCGAGTTCTTATTGTGCAATTTGATTTTCTTCTCTTTAATGGCCGAACCTCTAGCTTTCATGCCATGGTGAATGCTTTGTCAAAGGTTACAAGGTTTAATCCTACGGTCGGTGATATATGCCTAGCACAAGCCCATGTGAAGAGTTCGATGAGTTTGGTTTGTGGTAGTTGGAATGTGAGTTGATTGATCAGGCTACGCCAATGAGCAACAAAATCTGCGATAGATTCATCGTCATACTGACATGTAGAGTATAGGTCAGTCATGGTAACCTTCTTAACGATATTAATGGAGAAGTGATCCAAGAAGGCTTGGGCTACCTGATTAAATGAGAATATAGAGTGTCTAGGTAACCCACTATACCAATCTAACGCGGGTCCAGTCAGAGACATGGGAAAGGTCCTCAGGAGCAAAGCATCATCATGGGCGATCAAATAACACCTATGTTTGAAAGACCGAAAATGTTGTTGTGGGTCTTCTTTGCTATTGAAATAGTTAAATTTAGGCATTTCCCAATGCATGGGATATGGACAGATAGGAATGGATGGGTGTATAGGCTCATTACAAATCTCATCGTAGGTGAGAGTGTTGTGGGAGCTAGAAATCGATGCCTCCAATGTCTGCATCTTATCCATCATTAACTTGATTAGGTCATTGGTAGGTTGTGATGGTTGGGTGCCTCTTGTAGTGTAAGAGGGTTGGTGTTGGGCATATAACGAGGGTGGCATTCCAGTATATGGTGCTTTTATATAGGTAGATTGAGAAGAAGGTAGTGAAATAGGGGGTATGTACCTAGAGTGAATAATAGATGAAATAGGAGGCTGCTTAATAAGTACGTATATGGAGGTGGAAGGGTCGTGGTGACCCTAGTGGCAATGGGGGCTAAAGATTGTGGAATAGAAAGGACGACGTTTTGAAAAGGGGTAGGGGTCACTGACACCAGGGTGGTTGTGTAGCTACGGGTATATGCAAGACAATAGGCATGGATGAGATTGTGTTTTGGGTGGTTGGAAAGGTATAGTGGATGTGGTGGGTGCAATAGATGTAGCAGATGCTGCAATCACAGCAGGTATAGGGCCTAGCTACAAAATGACTGGGAGTAAGGTAGATGCGGTGTAGCACGGAGCCGAGATGGGGTTGATGCAGGAGTGGGAACAAGAGTCGGGGGGATAGATACGGGCATGTCATATATCAACTGACCCGAGGCATCTCGAGTGGACGAGTGGGAAAGGTAAAACTACAAGGTAGCATGATTTTGGTCAAGGAGTCGTGTGAACTCCTCGTCTCTGTAGCGATAGAGATAGGTTGGATAGGTTCCATGGCTGGTGATAGAATGGAAGGTGGTGAAGGACTAGGTGGGAGTGGTTGACAAATGGTGTGGAATACGAGGGTGCTTGCTTGTCTATGTGGCAATACCATGTGAACAAGTACTAACGTGGTAAGACTACTTTCTATAAATGACACAGAAATACAACAGAGATAGGATAAATAGGCGGTGGTAGGTGAATTGGGGTTAAAATGTTAGCTAGAAAATTATACAGGCTAACCGATGTCAGTTAGGTTAAAACGATGCCGATCATAGAAACCACTATCTCAGTCAACTTTGTGGAAAGTGGATAGTTGGTCAAAAACAAGGTATAAGGCTAAATTTTCCAGAGTATACAAAAATGCGATGGAATTACAGGTCGAGTGAATACAATAAGAGTGAAAAAGACTCGAGCGATCAAAGAAGGTGAATATGTGTCCTTTTGGGTAGGTTAACCAAAATAATAGTGAACCAATGCCGATTGAGTGAAACCGATGGCGGTCAGGTTAACTAATGATCATTTGGACCAACAACGTAATTGTGAAATTGAAACAAAGATGAAGAAAATGTGGTTGTGAGTTAAAATTTGATGTGGAATCAAACCCAAAATTCGAGAATGATGAGAATATGGTCCAGCACACTCGGATGAAGTTGGAATACTCCAAGCCGTGATGAGAGAGCATGCAAAGGGAAATAAGAAAAATGAAGACCGTGACCTCTCACCTCAAATGCAAGCCAAGCAAAACACTAAGAAAAATAAGATTGCATCCTAAGAGTGCTTTTTCTATTATCTTGTAACACCACAAGACCTGCCATTACTTCCTCCCTGAGCATACAAGTGTTTGATATGTGATTTCTTTGTAAAAAGGATGTGTTCCTTTGATTGAGAAGTCATGCTTGATATGTAATGTATCTTCTTTGCGATTACGAGATCTTTGTTGAGTCGAATATGATTGACTCTTTTATTTCTTTCATTTTACACCTCGAGTTTAATCGATCTCGGAATGAATTATGAAGTTATCCATCTATAAGACCTAGCCTTGGATCAGTGGTATTGATCCAAGTGGTGCTTTAAGTTATTCGTGATGAATTAAAATTACAAGACCTTGAGCAGGTTGCAAGGTCTGGATGCATTGGATAAGCTAGTCCGGAGTATAACTCAGGCTGATCATGTTAAATGAATTGGTTCCCGATATCGTAATATATCTGGAAGGTCTTGATCATGGACCAGGTAATAATTCAGTTACATATAATTCAATAGCCTTTTTGGCAGTGCAGGAGTAAACCCTGTTCGTGAATGTATGTTGTAGGTTCTTTTTCTGAGCATTTGAAATGTTAGACCTGACTGGAATTATTAATGTTAGTAACCTAAAACTAAACCTAACCTAGGGGTTAGATTAGTGTAAATCTAACCTAGACCTAGGCTAAGAGCTAATGTTCTAAGTTAGTATCTATGTGCTATGAGGTTAGACTAGGTGTTATCCTAAATCCTAACCTAAGTTACTAACCTAACTATTGAGCAAGGTGTTTCCCTCGGAAAGACTCGTTCCTTTTAGAAGCAGAGATAAGGTTAGGGTTAGGAGGAATACCAGTAGAATGTCGAGATGGTGTGCGCGTCATCGTAGAGAAAGATCAGTGATGCGAAGAACTCCTTTTTGTCTTGGAAGGACTACTGCAAAATAAGAACACAAGACCACAAGATTTTGATTAAACAATAAATGAGGAAGCGCCTTGGGCCAGAAATATAAAACTTCCTTTCGAAGGTGGTCGGTTCCCTCTGCTAATATGAATTAACACAAAAAGACTGCAAAATATCAATTAAATTGTCTCGTTGAACTGGGTAGGGGAAAGGCTGGTTTTCTGGTTTTTGATCAGAGGAACCGATGCCGGTTACTGATAACCGATACCGGTGGGTTCTAGGATCTTCTTGGTAGCTATGGTGTTTGTAACGGCTGGTTTATGGATGATATTGGGAAGTGAGACGATGAGGGATAAAAGAATGACAGTTAGATGCAATGGCACGTTGGGTAGTGGATTCAGAAACAAATTTAGGAGGACTGTGATTCAAAGAGCATAAGAAATGTTATAACAGAGGACATGCAAGATATGACTTACTGGTTTTGTCGAAGATGCAAGTTGATCTCCTCTACTGCAAGCACTTCTGGTTTCTTTACTCGTCTCTGCTTGATTAAATGAAGATCAGGACTCTGTTCCTCGCTCGCAATGCTCTCTGTTGATCCAGAAATCCTTTGACTGATCTCCAAAATGAAATTCCGATCCGTTGTTTTGGTTTGGGGAGCCCATTTACAGGGAACCGATGGCGGTTGCGTAACCGACGGCGGTCGAGTAGGAACCGGCATCGGTAAGGAAAAAGTAGGCTATTTTTAGTAAAATAGCCCACCTTCCCTGCTTTTCTCCCAAGAGATCGGTTGCATGGCTTGGTCAAGTGGCTAGAAGGTCGGCTTTGGAGTGCGAAGTAAGGCATTAGTTATGGATGTGAGTCTAGACCAAGTCATGGGTCTTAATTAGGTTAGTTTAGGGTTAGGGCTAGGTCATGATGAGGTGGCAAAGTGAGGTGGCGGGTAAGGTGATGTGGATTTATCAATTAGAGGGCAATTAATAAATAATTGTGTAAGGTTTAGGTGATGAGGTTATATTGCGAGATGAGATGCGGGTCACAAGGGGTCGTAAGACACGAATTTGGTGTCTACATTAGCCCCTTATTGTCGTGTAGCTTGTTTTGTAAAGGCTACTGCGACAATAATATGAAGTGGTTTCTCCTGTTAAGATATAGGTAATCCCCCTCAAATCTATCATAGATTGAGTGAACGGGAAATCGAGGGATAGGGTTGATAAAGGGTGAATGTTGTAGAGAGGATGGTAAGGTGGTGGGTTAGGTCGAGGAAGCGGACGCATGTTGAAATGCAATAGGACGATGAGGGTACATGATTTGACAAGTAAACCAGCAATGTGTAGGCAAAGGTCGATAGTTTATCCAAACAAGGGTGATATAATCCACGGTATCCAAGGCATAGGAAGTAGCTCCAGGGGTATATAACGGTGAGTGAACGTTTAGGCATGTTATGGCGATACGAAATGGTTGGTTTGGTTGAGATAAAAGTCACGGTCTGGAGGTCTAGGCAAAGTTGGTCGACGATGATCAAGTCAAGGACCCTAATCATGCTAAAACACGAACAGGTGAGCTCGATTGAACAAAAGGTACATGATGAATGGATAAAATAAAACGTTGATTGTGGTATGGTATTGAAGTGATACGGCCTTGGGTCGAGCCAAGTGGTTAGGCGGTGGCCACTGGGTCAGCCATAAGGGTAGAGTGAGGCCGTGGTCAGTCAAATTATTAGGGCGAGGCCTTGGGTCGGGCCGGATGGGTAGGTTGAGGCCTTGGGTCGGGCCGGATAGGTGGTTGAGGCCTTGGTCGGGCCTAATGGTTAGAGGCGAGGCCTTTGGTCGGGCGAATAGGTAGGTTGAGGCCTTGGGTCGGGCCAATTGGTAGGTTGAGGCCTTGGGTCGGGCCAAATTGGTAGGGCGAGGCCTTGGGTCGAGCCAAATAGGTAGGGCGAGGCCTTGGGTCGGAGCGTTGGTGGGTTGAGGCCTTAGGTCGGGCCGAATAGGTAGGGTGAGGCCTTAGAGTCGGGCCAAAGAGGTAGGTTGAGGCCTTAGGTCAGCCGGAGAGGTAGGTTGAGGCCTTACAGGGAACTATATGGTAACAGAGGCATAGGGCGAGGAGTTAAGGGGTGTAGAGCGAATGAGGTGGATCGCGGGCACGAGCCGAGTGAATATGAGAGGATTCCTATAGATCGCGTGCGTGACAATTTGATTTGTGCGAGATATACCCTGGCTTATAGACCATATATGAGGATCGACGCAGAGGCGGTACTCTCTCACCTCCCAGCCCAACACCTCCGGAAGGTCACGAAGAGGTAGCGACCGATCGCAGGGTAATGGACGCAGAACGAGCGAGAGCCTATAGATTATGGTGGGCAGCGGAGCTGCGAGGTATACGTGATTGTCCCGACATAGCTGTGATTACAGCGAGAGGATCATCTGCAGCATTTAGTTCAGCGCTCCAAACGAGTGAATGAGACAAGAAGATTGTTAGCGGTTGCGTGAGTCACGGGCGAGAGACTAGAGGCTGGAGTCCTCCATGCGAGAGGGCGTATTCAGATGTTACAGGAGAGATTGGCAGATCAATAGGCGGTACCAATGCCGTGGTACCTTTGAGGACAAGAGAGGCCCGGCGAGAGGGTCGGCGATCACGATCATCACCTAGTTAGGATGAGGCGTGAGGTGCCGAGTAAATGTTAGCAAGGTATAAGAATAAATAAGAGTACCGACCTGCGTGTCGATGATAGAGAAGATGTATTTGTTTAACATCTAAATAAAACTGAATATGTATGTTGATTTGAGTTATGATAATAATAAGAATGTTTGTGTTTTGATTTTCGGTGTTTTAAAAAAGGATAAAGAGGAATGTGATTAAATAGAAATACACAAAAATATTTATATTCACCACACAGGATAGGTTATGGTAGGGGATGGTCGAGCTAACCTTGGGAGACCCCATGTCTCCGAAGTGCTGCCTACATAGCCCATTGCGCACAAAGCAAGGAGGGGCCTCGGATCGATGTAGTTCTCCTTAGGATCGGGGAGAGGCGAATCGGTGAGCAATGGGTACGGTTTAGGCAATTGGTTGGTTGGTAAAAATATTAAGATTAGTAAAGGTAAGGTGGATGGTGTTGGTAATGAATTGGTGATGTTGTAAAAGGTATAAGGGAAGCGAAAGTTAGCCTACCCAAGTAGAAGGGAATCATGTCCTGATTAAGATCAACACACAATCCTAGATGCAAGGCAAAGCGGAAAGAGTGCTCCGTAGATGAAGAGAGCTAAACAAACCACACCACGTAGAACGAGCTTGGAGCCCTAGGTACCGTGCATAGACGAGAAGTCAATAGGTGAAAAGAGTTGTGTGATCACAATATATCGAGCGTACATTACGTCCCTTGAGTTGAAACAAATGGTGAGGTGAGGTGGATGGTATAGTTGAGGTGCAGAGAACTTATTACAAAGTGAGTGTTCTAACGAAAGAGAACCTACCCTAAAGAGACAAGTCCATGACTCAAAAGTTCTTTTGAATGAGGCTTTTATTTTATTGAATGTAGACTGATCGATGCGGGAAGTCTACAAGGGATATTGATTGTATTATTCTTGAGGTCTTCACGAAGCTGATCAATGCGAGAAGCTTCTGATAAAGGCTGACTGTGTATAGCTGTCCTTCGAGGGAGCAGTCTATTTATAGTAGCAGATATGATTGTAATGCATAGCTGTCCTTCGAGGAGCATCTATAGAGAATAGCAAGAATAATTTGGCATATAAACATCCTTTGAGGAAGCAATCTATATTTAATTTAGATGACTAGATGTTCTTTTTAGCGTGAAGCATCTAGTTTAGTAGGAAGTTTGACTCAAGAAAATCCCATAAGAATACGGCTTATTTTAATACGTTGAAGTCATGGACTAGACTAAAAAGGGAAGGCATCGTTAAGGGAGGTGAGAGGTGAGCTTGATTTTATTTGAGATGTAGGAAACAAGTGCATGTGGTGGTATGGGAGCTCAAGGGACGAGCGGCGGATAAGAAGTGATATAACACTAATTTCAACAGTAGAATGGTCGAAGATGCAAGGCATTAAGGGCTTAGGCTCAGGTTTACCATTAAGCGAAGCTAAACGATAAGCGCCTGATCCATAGGTGTGAGTGATTATGTAAGGCCCAATCCAATTGGGAGCAAATTTTCCACGTTTGCTCTTTTCTAGTTTGGTTACATGTTGATTCTCTTTGAGGACAAGATCACCAACCTTAAAGGTACGCTCATGAAGTCGCTTATCATAAGCACGTTTAATGCATTTTGATAGATTTGAAGGTGATCAAGAGTGTAAGACGGTGTTCGTCAAGAAGCTCCAATTGGCTAACCGCTCTTGGCGAAATCATCGTTGGTGAGAATATCCTGAAGAGATATTCTAAGGAGGGTATTTATATTTCGAGAGGCAAAAACAGCCTCTCGTATCATATACCAAAGAAAAGGTGTGGCATTAGTAGAGTACGAATGCTAGTACGATAAGCCCAAAGGGCAAAGGGAATGTGATCGTGCCAATTTCTTCCGGATTCATTGACAACTTTCATGAGGATTTTGGTTAGTGTTTTATTAGAGGACTAAAGGCTTGCCCATTGGCTTGTGGATAGTAAGGTGATGAGAAACTAAGTTTGATACCAAAGTTGTCACAAAGGTCTTAAACAACTTGTTTTTGAAAGATTTTCCATTATCCGTTATCGGCGATGAGGAACACCAAAGCGCATGATAATGTGGTGGTTAATGAACTCGACAATTTTTCTTTTTGATTGAAATGAGTGGAATAGCTTCCACCCATTTTGTAATATTCGGTCACTTGTGATTATCCAACGGTGGCGTTGTGAAGAGGTCGGGTGAATCTCACCAATAAGGTCTAAACCCCATTGGGAGAAGGGCCAAAGATCTCGAGCGACTGAGCGGGTGGCTAGGAGTATGTTGAAGGTTGGCATGTTGTTGACACATAACACAACGCTTGACATATTAAGTAGTAGTCGTTATTGAGTAGGCCAATAATAACCAAGGCGAAGGATTCGTTTGGCCATGGCAAGGCCACTGAAATGTCCACCACAAATACCGTCATGGACCTGTTGGATGGTATGAGTGGCCTCCGCGCCAGTTAGACAGTGAAGGAGGATGCCATCAAAGCCACGTTTATAGAGGAGTCCCCCCATGACAACATAACGCGAAACACTTTTAAGAAAAGCACGTTTGCCGTTACTAGTAAGGTCAGGTGGGAGGACAGAGATTGTAAGGTAGTCGTGAAATTGGTGGTACCAGGTATCCTGCGAACTAGTAGACACAGTATTTATCATACAAACTACCGGGGTTGAATAGGATGGTGCAAAAAGTTGCTGGACCACAACGAACAATTCAGAGTCAGTTGGTGCGGCGGGAATTTGCGAGGCTAGGCAAGCCATAGTGTCCGCAAATTTGTTAGTGGAGCGTGGAATGGTTTGTATAGAATAGTGAGTAAATAAGGCTAGAAGTGAATCCACGTAGTGTTTGTATTTTTGAAGTTCCTCGTTTTTGCATTGGTAGACGCCCATAACTTGATTGACTACCAATTGAGAGTCGCCAAAAATGTTGATAGATTTGATACCTAAGTGTAACGCAACTTGGAGACCCAGAACAAGGGCCTCGTATTCTTTATATTATTAGTGCAAGGAAATCGAGTCGGAATGAAAGAGGCATAGGTTCGGCGTTGAGGAATGAGAACAACGCCGGCTCCTCCGCCGCGCTGGCATTTAGATCCATCAAAGAAGAGGGTCATTGGGTACGACTCCTCCGTGAGGGAAAGAGTAGCGATGAGTTCGTCGGGAAATGTGAAATTGGTAAATTGTTCCCCAGGTAAAGGAGCTTCTGCAAGTTGGTCTGCGATGGTTTGTCCTTTGATTGATTTCTGGTGGACAAACTCAAGGTCGAGTCGGCGAAGCATGAGCCATCTGGCAATGCGTTGGTTCAGATGAGGTTTGGCATACATGTAATGGATGGGGTCTGTATTGGTGATGACGAAAGTCTTGTGATTTAGAAGGTAGTGTCGGAGTTTGGTGGCCACGAATGATAGGGCTAGGCATAACTTTTCTATATGTGTGTACCTAGTCTCATAGTCCACCAAAGTACGACTTATATAATAAACGGCTTGTTCGCGATTCTCGGAGTTACGATGTGCAAGCATGGCTCCTACCCAGTGGTCGGTGGCGGAAAGGTAAAGGTAGAAAGGGCGGTCGTCTTGGGGTGGGATAAGCACGGGTGGCTGCAAGAGATAATATTTGAGAGCTTGAAGGCTTGGTGACATTCTTCACTCCATTGGGCACGCAATATCCTTTTAAGGAGGTGATGAAAAGGTTGACATCGATTCAAAGTTGGGAGATGAAATGTCGGATAGATTGGAGCTTACCTTGTAAACTACGCAATTGTTTGAGATTTTTGGGTGGGGGCATTTCTAGGATAGCTTTGACTTTAGATGGATCGACCTCAATGCCACGCAAAGAGACGATAAAGCCAAGAAGTTTTCCCGAAAGAACACCAAAGACACATTTCTTCGGTTGAAGGCGGACAGAATATTGTAACAGGCGATCAAAAATAATGGTTAAAACATCGAGATGTTCACTACGATGTTTAGACTTGCTGAGAGAAGATCGTCGACATAATCTTCAAGATAGTGTGCATAATGTCATGAAAAATGTAGGTCATAGCCCGGCGATAGTAGCACCAGCATTCTTAAGGCCAAATGGCATGACACGATAACAGAAGGTTCCCCAAGGAGTTATGAAGGCGGTTTTGTGTTGATCGGCGGGGCAACCAAAATTTGGTTGTATCCTGAAAAGCCATCCATGAGAGAGAGCATCTCATGACCTGCAGTTAGATCAACAAGTTGGTCAATGCTAGGTAAGGGGAAGTCATCCTTAGGGCAAGCGAGGTTAAGATCCCAGAAATCTGTGCATATTCGAAGTCCCCCTCGCTTTAGTGAGCAGTGTACGATGTTAGAAATCCATTGAGGATAGTCAATAGGCAAGATGAAGGAAACATAAAGGAGTCGTTGAGCTCCTCTTTGACGAAGAGAGCAATGCGTGGATGCATTTTCTCAATTTCATTTGGTGGTTTGGAATCGGGGTTTAGGGTGATGTTATGGATGGCAATGGTAGGATCAATTCCTGGCATGTCAGCGTAAGACCATGCGAAAGCTTGGTTGCGAGCACGGAGAAAGGTAGTAAAGGCGGCTTGTTCTGATGTGTTAAGGGATTGTCCAATCTTCACAATGTGAGGATCCTCCTCCGTGTGGATGTTGATTTCTATGGTAGATTCGTTCAGCATGGTTTGGGTTTCAGATGGTAAGGCTCGTTGAATATAAGAATCATCCGCGCCAAGGTAAGTGAGGATGGAGTCGTCATCCTGGCATTCAACAACATTAATCAAAGGCGAATCCTCTTCGATCATGTCTGGATACAGAAGGGGAAGAGAAGATGGGTCCTCATTATCGCGTTGATAAGTGAGAGGACCTATGAAGATAGCATTTATGAAAAAAAAAAGTTAGGGGGGATGGATTCAGGGTCTATAGATTGTGTGGGTGATGATGGCAAAGTGGGTGATGACGGTTTGGTAGGGGCGACGTCTTCTTCTTCCAGGATACAGCTGACAGGAGGTGTCTCCTGTGTAGGTGTATTGGGAAAACCGAGACCACTGCGATCATTATGTTTACGGGTAGTCACGGGAATGAGTGTATGTCGGCCTTGTTTGTAAAGGCCAAAACCAAAGCCTTTCACGCACGTGCGAGTCAAGAAGGTGAGGATAAACGACGATTTGTCAAGTATTGAAAATCGGATTGGAAGGGAACCACACCAAGAGGAGGTTCAGGGTAATGGAGGATGCGTCAACACCTCCATACGTTAGGTTAGTGCGGATGGGGTGGTCCGTAAGAGATTACCTCCCCCACACGATGGTCGTAGGTGGGATGTGCATGTAATTGTCCGTACTCCTGCGGGGTAGGGAAAGAACTAACGTTATATAGGCGGTACTCCCCCAGCGTAAGGCGCTGAAAAACATCTACTAAGGGGTCGGAGGTTGGAATGTTAGGCATGCGGAAGGGAAGTGGTTTTGCGATGGTGGTTTCATCAATTGAAGGCGTAGGCGCGGTTGAGGTGGATGGTTGAGGTACATTTGAGGAGGATGGTTGGGTTGAATGTATGGGTGTCTTGATTGGTATAAGCACATCGTTAGGGCGGTATAACATATTGCAGGTTTTAAAGGGGGGAGGGTCAGCTTTTACGTTGTAAGACTTCCCCTCGTACTCAAATTTTATGCATCTATGTAATGTTGAGGAACGCATCCCATGGCTCGAATCCAAGAGGGCGACCCAAAGAATATATTATATTGGAACTCTCCCTCCAAGACATAGAAGAGTTCGGGTAAAGTACGTGGTCCTACCCGAATGTTGAGGATCACGGTGCCTAAGGTAGAAGTAATAGTGTCATTGAATGACCGCAACATGATGGGGTTGGCACACATGCAACTAGAAGGATATTCATTTGTTGGAAGGCTTTTGAAGAGATGATGTTTAGGCTAGCGCCCCTGTCAATCATAACTGACGTACTCGAATGTCCCGGACGTAAGCGGAGATAAAAAGGGCAGGGTCAGGGTCTTCTGTACCAAAGTCAACAATTTCATCTTCCGAGAAACTAAGCTGCACAAGCGGCTTGTTGTGCAGAGAGCAAGTGGTGGGGAGATGGATTGTTTGGTGAGAGAAGCAACGTGATTGGGTTATAGAATGGAGAGCGGCAGGCGAGGGTTTCATTAGGTAAAACCTCTATCCCTTGAAGGATCTCAACGAGAGCTTGTCGATGAGATTCAAAGTCCGAATGAGATCATACAATGTCATTTTACGAAGCGATTGGTGAAGTGTTTAATCATATTTCGGTGGGCAATGCCATTAGAGGCGGATAGGCGGGTCTGCGAATGACCACTTTAGGTGGTGGTGCAATCGGGATGTTTGACGGAGAAAGAGATGCCGCAGTGTGTTTTTCTTTTGCTTTCCCATTGTTTTTACGCCTCGAGTAGCGACACTAATCATATTAATCTCGTAGACTGAGATGAGGAAGATGGTTGGGATAACTCATGGTCTTGAGGTGGGGTTGTAATAATGATAGATCTTGGTGAGGCGGGGCGATGGTATAGGAGAGGGAATGGAAACTAAAGGTCTCTCCCTTCGTAAGTTGTCTTTCTTAATCTTTCTATCCGGAGAGGTGTGTGAAGGATGGTTTTAGAGCTTTGCATCCCTCCACATCATGTCCTCGGTGTGCGGTGATAAGCACAGATTTTAGACTCATCGTAACCCATAGGTCGGGGTTTAGACGGGTCATAAGGTCTAAGTGGAGGTAGGGAAATGGTCGCATTCTCCACCAACATAGCAAGGATTTTGGCGTAAGATCCTTTGAGTGGGTCAAAATCGGAAGAGGATGAGGGTATTGGTTGTGCGGGTTTTGGTAATATTTGGGCATGATTGGTTCGCACGGGTGTGGTGGTTCAAATTAGGGTGTTGATACGTGGTTTTTACTAAACGTGATTTCTTTGGCGCGAAGCTATGTTGGGTGATGAGGTCGCGAGATGATGTGGTATCGAAAAACAACCACGGGAAATAGGAGTGACCGAAAACAAATCTTTTGATGATGGAATTTGTTTAGGGTTGATAGGTGGACGAGATACGCGGGTAGCGGTGTTCTTATACCCTGGAATTTACTGTATAGGTGCAAAAGGCGTAGGTTGTTTTGAAGAAAACGCGGAGGTATGATATATTGATGTAAGGTAGAGGATGGGGTCCCAATATGGAAGGTAGGTATGACGATGATGGTTTTGATTGTGATAGGGGCACGGATTGATTTTGTCTCTAGGTGGCGGGGCGGATTTATTTTGGATAGATCGAGTCGCTTAGGCGGGTGCGTTAGGCCCAGGGCATTGGTGAGGTTCAGCGTAGGGAAGATCTGGTTAAGTTGATAGAAGTGGACGGGGCATTTGGTAGAGGTGAGGGGGAAGGTGAGAACAGGGGCATTTTAAGCACGTAAACACTTGGGTATATAGTGGAGACATCGAGGATCGAGTCATTTGCATTTGAGTAGAAAAAGGGGTACTCAAACGTTCCCATAGGGCCTGTCTATCTTCTGTGGAATGACAGTCTCCAGGTGTGATTTGTAATTTTTGTACGGAAGAAAGGTGGGTTGTAATTCCAGTCCACTGCGGGTGTGATACAAGGGGTAGATGAGGCGCTGTATCAATAGATGTTAAGAGGTCAACAGGTCGCTGAAAAGATTTAGGCGATGAAGAACTAATAGGTAAGAGGGCGTGTTTGAGGGGGTCCGTTATGGTTAAAGAAGTTAGTGATGTCGGTGTAAGAAGTTTCTCGTCTAAAGGTGACAAAAGGAGTGGCGAGCTCTCCTCTTGTGCAGCAAGAGCGGTAGAAGGGGATGTTTGGGAAATAGATAAATTAGATAACATCCGCTCACAGTCTTGTAGGGATGTGGTGTAAGAAGACTCGTCGATGAGAAGAGAAGTCCGGGCAGTTAACTCTTCTATGGGTAAAGGAATGATTTCACTTTGGCTTGATGGTGGTGAAGGAGGTTCAGACTCCTGTGTTGGTGGAGAGGCTTGATTCAAAAAATTTTCAATAGAGGCTTTTGGCTGAGAATCGAAGACTGCATGGATCTCATGAACGCTCTCCTCGGCTAAGATATCTTGGTTTATATTCTTGTTGGATGAGTGATTCGGGAATGGCTTGTTGAAAATTTTCAGATTTGGTTAGCTTGAGGCGTTAGGATTATCAAGGTTATATCCCTACGTCAACCATTTCTGCGCTATGTTTTTCAACATCTTGCAGTTTTCATGACTATGTCCTTTTACGTGGTGAAAGTTACAAAAGTCATTTTCTTTGTACCGGGAAGGTATTGCGTGGGTGGAGTCAAACCCAGTGAGGTTTGCAGGGGGCAAGGTGATAGCCCCAGGCTTTGAGTAATTTCTCCAGATGACGCCATAAGTTTCTCCCGGAGTGTAATTGATGGGCTCGGCTTTGTACTTATAAGTGGTTTTCGGCGGAGTATTGGACGGTGTTTGAGATTTGACCATTACCACATGGAAAGATCCTTTTGATTTAGAAGAAGTGGACGCGTGAGGAGTGGTGGAGTTTGGCTTGTTGGTAGAATCAGGAGTTCGGAAATTGGGGTTTTTGTTATGCAACCGCAATTTTTCTTCTTCTAAGGCTCGAATTTCTAATTTCCGAGCCATGGTAAAGGCCTCGTCGAATGTGCGGAAAGTTTGAATTTGGAGGGTAGGGGAGATGTGCTTAGCGCAGGCCCGCGTAAATAGTTCGATAAGTTCGGTTTGAGGCAAGGCATACGTAAGTTGATTGATAAGGCCCGCCATCGTCCAACAAAATCATGATAGATTCATCTTCAAATTGTCGGATGGCATAGAGGTCGGTGATAGATACTTTCTTGGCAATGTTAATGGAGAAATGATCCAAGAAAGATTGGGCTAGTTAGTTAAAAGAGAAGACCGAGTCTTTGGGTTAAAGCAACTGTACCACTCAAGGCGGGTCCTGATAAGGACATGGGAAGGTGCGAGAGTAACAAGGCGTCATCATGGGCAATCAAATAACAAGTATGTCTAAATGATCGCAAGTGTTGTTGAGGATCCTCTTTCTGTTAAAACGAGTAAATTTTGGCAACTCCCATTGAGGAGGATATGAATGAAGGGGGACCGAAGGGTGAATGGGCTCCCACAAACTTGCTCGTATGTCGAGGCGCTACGACTTCCCGAAACAGAAGCCTCCAGGTTGTGCATTTTGTCCATCATTTGTTTGATGAAATCTGTGGTTGGATGAGATGATGGTGCAACAGAATAGGGATGTCCCATATAAGGTGTTGAGGTTACTAGATACGTGTATGGGAATGAAAAGGTAGGCGGAGCTTGAGAAGGAAAGCTCGTGTGAATAGGTGGCAGAGAGTAAGTCATGAATGGAGTGGTCTGAAAGAGAGATGAGGTAGGGGCAGTTGGTGGTAACGATACGTGGGGTCCAAGATTAACCAAAGGAAAGCTAATCGGGGTCGTATGAACCTCTGAAGCCGTCGGATTGGGAGACGGGGCTAGAGATGCGAGTAAGTAAAGCGGTGTTATTAGGAGTGGGAGCTAAATGAGTAGCTATACTAATAGGCATGCTAACAAGGAGCTGACCATCGGCGTACGGTCGGGGCATGAGAGACAAATAGTATTGTCAGTACCTGGGATTAGCATCCGAGAATTTGGTAAAGTCCTTATCTCCTACAGGAATTTGGGGGATCTCACTAGTGTCCGTAGGGTTCCCTATAGAATGTGAAGGGGGTGATTCAGGCAAAGACACAGAGCAGGCATGTGAAACCATGGCGGCGGCTTGCTTCCGAGTGATGACAACCATGGACAAGAACACACAGGAAAGTTTCAATCTATCAAGAACAAAAACAACCTCAGAATGATGAATTTGGCAAGTTAACCGATATCGGTTTAATAACCGGTGTCGGTCACAGAGCAAACGACGTCGGTCCCTTAACCGATGTCGGTGTCAAAACTCTAGGATAAGAAGATATAAAAGGCTGCTAATTTGATTTTTAGCAACGTTGAGTATATTTATCAACTTATTGATCACAGAAGACAAAATATGACAGAGAAAACAGAATTTGAAAACAAGCAAGATGCACACGCAAATCCAGAGACTAATCCTAGGGTTAATTTTAATTATTGTGGGCTTATGCCTTTAGACGTAGAATGATGTCGGAATCCTAAACAACAAGACCTAGGGGAAATGTCAAGTTTGTTTTGGCTTATAAGGTTACCTCAATCGGGTGGAGGAATACCGCGGAAAAGGGGGGATGTTTGAGCTGTTGTGTTAATTGTGAAGTGATTCGGTATGTGTTGTGCAGTGAAACTAGGGTTAATTTCCTGTCAATACCGTGGATATCACCCCCACGTGTACGACCTGTTACTTAAACTATGTTCACTAGAATTGAAGAACAACAAGCAGGAATGCAATGCATGTGTTTTAACCCAAATCGAAAATTATGTTCGATGAAGCAAGAGAGATGACTTTCACTAATGCGAAACTAGGAAAGCAAGACAAATTCTTTACGAAAATATACCACAAAAGCAGCAACAGCAAATATGCTTCCTAAAATGAAAATAAGTAAGAGAAAGAAACCCAAAATGGGTCCCACCGGGCGTGCCAAAATGTTTCCCTTGGAAAGACTCGTTCCTTTTAGAAACAGATAAGGTTAGGGTTAGGAGGAATACCTGTAGAATGTCGAGATGGTGTGCGCGTCTTAGTAGAGAAAGATCAGTGACTGCGAAGAACTCCTTTTTGTCTTGGAAGGAATACCTGCAAATAAGAACACAAGACCACAAGATTTTGATTAAACAATAAATGAGGAAACGCCTTGGGCCAGAAATATAAAACTTCCTTTGAAGGTGGTGATTCCCTGCTAATATGAATTAACACAAAAGACTACAAAATATCAATTAAATTGTCTCGTTGAATTGGGTAGGGAAAGGCTGGTTTTCTTTCTCGGTTTTTGACCAGAGGAACCGGCGATGCTGCATTCGATAACCGATACCGGTGGGTTCTAGGATCTTCTTGGTAGCTATGGTGTTTATGAATTTGGTTTATGGATGATATTGGGAAGTGAGACGATGAGGATAAAAGAATGACAGGTTAGATGCAATGCACGTTGGGTAGTGGATTCGAAACAAATTTAGGAGGACTATGATTCAAAGAGCATAAGAAATGTTATAACGTAGAAGACATGCAAGATATGACTTACTTGGTTTTGTGAAGATGCAAGTTGATCTCCTCTCTTTACCGCAAGCACTTCTGGTTTCTTTACTCGTCTCTGCTTGATTAAATGAAGATCGGACTCTGTTCCTCGCTCGCAATGCTCTGTTGATCCGAGAATCCTTTGACCGATCTCCAAATGAAATTCCGATCCGTTGTTTTGGTTTGGGAGCCCATTTACGAAACCGATGGCGGTTGCATAAACCGACGGTGGTCGAGTAAAGAACCGCATCGGTAAGGAAAAAGTAGGCTATTTTTAGTAAAATAGCCCACCTTCCCTGCTTTTCTCCCGAGAGATCAGTTGCGGGCTTGGTCAAGTGGCTAGAAGGTCGGCTTTGGGTGCGAGTAAGGAGGCATTAGTTATGGATGTGAGTCTAGACCAAGTCATGGGTCTTAATTAGGTTAGTTTAGGGTTAGGGCTAGGTCATGATGAGGTGGCAAAGTGAGGTGGCGGGTAAGGTGATGTGGATTTATCAATTAGAGGGCAATTAATAAATAATTGTGTAAGGTTTAGGTGATGAGGTTATATTGCGAGATGAGATGCGGGTCACAAGGGGTCGTAAGACACGAATTTGGTGTCTACACAAGGATTAAGGGGACCTATGGAGGGTGCGAACCATGGGCGCGCGTTTCTATGTTATTAAATGCGTGGATAAGCATGAGGACAGGTAATTTGGTGGAGGTTTTAAAACGGCTAACTAGAGCCGACATGGCAGGTCGCCAAAGTTGGAAATGGTCTTTGATGTGCAATTGTCCATCGCCAACTATGGCGGTCGGTGGCGATGGAGATGAGCGGGAAATTGGGAGTAAATGCGATTAATGAACTTCGGTAGTGAGCTTGGATTTCACGGAAGGCATGCAAAATGGAAAGTTAATGGTTTGTTTGGTTTTGCATGCGCTCCGGTTTTCCTTCTGTCTGTTCACTGGTTCTTCGCACCAGTCTTCTTGGTGTTGCATGGCAAGTATGAGCATAACTAGCTCTTTCCTCTGGCAAGGAAAATATATAAGTCATGGAAATAGCAAATTTTTGTTGGTGGCTCTAACTTGGAAAAGGAGGAGAAGGTTCGAGCTCTTTCAGTGGTCTGCTTCAAAATATTAAGCAAATATCCAGGCATGTTAGGCCCTAACCTTTAAAAATCTTGCTCTCTTTCAAATGATTTCATTAGAACAACTCTGTTCAGATGATTTTTGGAATTAGATGATTTATATGGTAGCCTTGTGTGATTTTGTCACTGTATCTTCTTGCTGGTTCGATTTTTCAATTTAAACCTTGATGGGTGTATTTATTTTTCGAACTGTTGCAATATTTCTTGGTGTTTTGCATTCCGGCTTTAATTTGTGAAATATATATGCAAGAATGTGTACTGGGCTTGCTCTGTGAGAGCCCATGAATTATTCTCTTGATGGTGTACAAAGCTCTTTGTTGCCCATACTTGTTGTCAATGTTTACTGTCGATACTTGTTGTTAATGCTTACTGTTGATGCTTGTTATTGATACTCGTTGGGAGGAATACTGATGGACATTTTGTTCAGTTTAATTGGACTTCTTTGTAACTTCTGTCGAGGTTATTAAGGTAGTGGTTACTGAATCTTATTGGGTTTCACTTTGCTATTTAAAGTTATTTGTGAATGGATAACTTGCTGTGTTACAGTACTTCATTGCGACCGTGCTGAAGTTGTTTTTCCCTTGCATTGTGGTTATGGGATGCAACCCGTTGATAGTATGCAATATATATATTTATTGTATTCAAAACGACTCTGTAGAATCCATTGAATGATTCATGTATTATGGACCTCTGTTGAAGCTATATGTATATATATTTGAGTATTGGTAATTTGATTTTGTTGGAGTCCTGAAGGAGTAACAGGTATACGACCTATGTTATTTTGTATGAATTTTTGGTACAGACTCTTGAGTGTACTTTACGTTTCCTTTCTGTGCAAACTTGTGTGAAAATATTGAAGAGGCTCAGTTGGGAATCATTATTATTATTTATCTTGTATACTGTTACTCGGGTTCAGTTGAACCCTTGACAGGTAACTATAGTATCTGCCTCTATTCAACCTGATTGGTACACTTGTTGTTTTTGGCACTTACTGTTGGGGTTCCTTGAGTATGGATAGATATCATGTGTCCTGGCTCTGTTGAAGTGAGTCGCGAATACCATACTTTAAACTCTGAATGCATCCAGATGAGAATAGATATGTTATGGTTCCTTTCTGTTTATTCCAGTTAGATGAGGCTGTGCATGTTGTGGGAATTCTGTGTGATTATCTCGGCATAGTCTTAGGGAAACATCAATTGCTTAATGCCATGGAGTCTATTGTTGACTGCGATATAATAGAAGTTCTTTGATTTCGACCTTGGGTCGAAAAGCCTTACTGTGTTTAGTAGGGACTAGCATGGGCTGTAGGTTGATGTAAGGGATTGTTGGCGTGTTTACATCTTCTGTTGCATGTATATCCATTCATGAGCTTGATTGAACTTAGGAGTCGTCGGCTGCACCTCAACAGGCAATGGCAGTGAATATCCTCTTGTATGTCGCTTCGTGTGGGAGGTCATGCAGAGTCTGTTTGGTAGATAGTCATCACTATTGGCGTGTTAGCTACTGTACAGGAGTTTTGTTATATTTGATTTTATCAAAACAGTGGTTCTCCTTGTGGCTCGTCTGACTTATTCGTATGCATGTAAGGTGAATGCTTTCCATTTGAGGAGATGGTACAGTCATGAACTTGTTGAAGGGAAATATGAATGACTTGTTTTCTTTCTCTTCTGTTATGAAAATATATGTCGATATTTTTATCTAACCGTTGGAACTGTTTTTAACATATTGATGGAATCATGATTTGATATGATATTCCTTTTACTGTTGAATGAAATGATCTGTCTGAAGTTTGCTGTTTTTGGAATTCAGATGGATAGATGATTTGGATACTTTCGTTCTTCTTGATCCCTAATATTTTGATGGAATATTTGAGAAGTATTTAGGACTATTCTGTAACGATAATAGAGTTACACGTTTGTAGTCATTTTTGTATTACAAAAGCATAGTCTGAAACATGTATACTTGTTTGGTGAATTGATCTCATTTAAACAGGTTGTTTAATGAAAACAGTTGGTGGATTGCAATTGTTTTAAGAGTTAGTGCTTATCATGCTCAGTTCATCGAACTGGCCCATGTTGACAAATTTTGCGAGATGGTCGCGTAAGTGGTAAAAGCATGCAGATTTGTGGATGTTGAATTGTTTAACTTGGTTTATGATGAATTCAGTTTGATTTTCTTTAAATGTACTATAAGAGGAAAGATGTTCTTCTTCCGTTGAGTATTGTATCAAGTATGCTGAATGCATAAAATGTATTTGATTAGTTCTGAAAGGAATGGAAATTGATATTTGTTACTTATGTGTTTGTATTCTTATCTTGATAGTTTGACCTTCTTCGGTTCAAATATCTTGAGAGCATTATTATTATTGATATATTTGGAGACTTTTGTGATTGTCAATATAAGCTTGCAAGAATATGAGACTGAATTCTTATGATTGTTTAGCAGTTCCTGTATGTTCTATCAGAAGCTAAACTGAAATTTAGATCACTATCTTTCTGAAAGATAGGGTTAAAATAAACCTAAGCAGAACGCTAAACAAGCTGAATTAAATTATTAATCCTAAGTCTTGATTATGACAGGACAACATTTAATTGGATCCTTAATCATTATATCTTGATACTAATAAGTACGATATAAATTCAGTTATGAGAACTGATATAAACCTAGATGGGGTTCAGATGGCAATCTCATGTGAAGTTTATGAGATATTGTCCAATTTCGTTGATTTAGAATTATGTATATTCTATGAACTCCTTGATGAGACCATAATCTTAATAACTTCTCATGTAATGGGTTTTATTGAAAAGGTCATCCTAAGATGAGGAATCCGAGGGGATCGGGAAAGGCTAACCTTAGGGGAACATCTTTAATATAATTTAAAATCAATGTGCGTAACACTTATTAATAAGTAGATCTTTAGGTGGATTTAAAGGTTGGGCATAAGTCAATCGGGTTGTACCTTCGGGAAGATTAGGATCTTCTCGAAGATACAACAATGCGAGTGACTTATGACGACACCCTTTGCATTGATCGTTAAGATTTACACCTTTAACTCGAACAAGTTACTCTGGGACCGATTAGGAATGTGGTCATGTTATAAGGCTGCCTAGGAGACTCGGGGTATCTTGACACCTTTGGTTTAATTAGGATTGACCCAGTATGTCATCTTATCCCTAGTCCTCGGGAGCATCCATGTAACGTTGTCACCTTTCTAATCCATTCCCGAGTGATTAACTTGGGATAGGAGGGACCGACTGAAGTCGGTATAAGACATTCTACATAACATAAGAATGGGGTGAAGGACGTATTCAGTTGATGAGTATGCCGTTAAGGAATACGAGACATAAGCGATATGTTTCAAATCTTTGGCCAAAGTATCGCAAGTTGGCTTGATTATGTTGTCACGAGTCCACTGGTCTAAGGGATGAGATCTTGATGAATAATGGTAATTGATTATTCGATTAGGTTCCTTGACGAGAGCATTACAATCCCGAATAGGGAAGAGAACCGCAAGAGTGATGTGTTAAATAAAACGCCAACTCTTATTACTCATGAATAGATTGGTAGATTACCAAGTCATGGAATGAATAGATCGGAGGTACTCCGAGTCATTACAACTGCATATGGTTATCTGTTATAAGAATGGTTATTTGATTTGTGAGTTCTAAATTATGTATTTAGAACCGAAGCATTATCAAAAAAAAAAAAAAAAAAAAAATTGACTTGTTCTATTGTCTAAAATGAGGATGTTACATGTTTGTTTAGCTTATGCTATTTAAGGACTGACTCATGAACTTTAGAATAGAATTTTTGGTGAGGATGGCTTCCTATGAAGAAGGATATCTACAAGGAGAGGTTTCAGGTATGTTATGGTGGGGGCAAGCCGTCCTTTGATGGGGTTTTGGACAGAGATAACCAGCGGGGTGCCCACTGTGCCATGATCATGTGATCACCTACAACTTCTTCTGGGTGAGACGTTGTGTAAGAATGTGTATATATTTTAAATTTGTGATGTTTGGGTAAGAATCAAAGAGAGAAAAAGAAAGGAAATGATTTCTACGGTTTGTTTGTCAACCATCATCTGGGAATGACTTCCAACATATATGTTGCCCTCAATTAATGTGAGCTAATGCGAAAAGCGAGAATGAAATGAAATAATTTTTAAACCCAAATCGAAATGTAGAATTCGATGCCACAAATAGATGAACAGGAGAAGGGATGCTCTTTCACTAATGCGATACTAATGAAAGGGAAGAAATGTTTGTTTTAAGCACCAAAATAAGATTGCTTTTAGACAATAGAAGAGAAGAAGGTTCCAGGGGAGAAAGTTTAATGTAAGAACTTTTTAGAAAAGAAACAAACATACAATGTTTTCACCTAGAAATGAAAGAATGAAAAGAAACCCCAAATGGGTCCCACCGAGTGCATGCCAAAATGTTTCACCTGATTCTAGATGTGTTTCTTTAAATGTTGACAAAACAAATAAGGGTAAAGGGCTAGGAGGAATACCTATTGAAATGTTGGTTATAGGTTGTTGCGCATGTATGACTTCTAGATCCACAACTGATCATGAGAGCTTCCTTTTTTCTTGGAGGAACTACCTGAAATGGAAAACAATACCACCAAATAAAAGTTAAATAATATATGCAATGGACTCCCTAGCGTTTTCTATATTCGGAAGCATGATAATTCCTAGGCAGTGCCAACCCATTTTTAAAACAACTTAATGCTTACAATAAAGGAAATATTACTGTAGTTAAAATGATTTATGTATCTCATTCATCTACAATAAGAAAATTTGTTCATAACAGGCTAAGCTATAATTGAATCTAAAGTTCAAGGTCACTATCAAGTGCACTTTGGTTAGGGTGAGGTTACGGTAGTTTTAGGTATTTGGTGGTGGTTTAGAAGCTTTATTCTTGGTTTTTGGTAAAAGACACGAGACCGACATTAGTTTAGTATGACCAACGTGTCGGTTTAGGTTAACCAATGGTAGTTGTGGGTAACCGGCGATGGTATGGTTAGGGTATAGGAAACTCAATAAAAACTTGGCAAGGTGATAGATCTGAGGCTAGATGAAAAGGGAAGGGGAATGGAAAGGTTCGTGTGGGTCTTAGCTATGCACATGGAATGATGAAATTGGATATGGGCAGTTCAAGGGTGTGGGTAAAGGGATGGTCAAGTTTGCATGGTGGGGAATGAAATGGGAATAGAAACTAACAACAGAAGTGAAAGGATCTGCCAAAATGATAATGAACCAGTGCAGGTTAACAAAACTTACTATTTATATGAGCTTAATGTCTGGTTGGCAATGGTGGGTGATCAAATGGAAGGAATTCGGTGTGGTGGTGGCACTTCCTCGGATGCTCCCGTGAAGACAAATGGCTCCATGGTTGCTTCAGGTGCTGGCTATGGATGTTCTCATGCGTGTACGAGATGTTGGTTTTGCTTGCATGTAGCGCTAGTTTCATCACTTATTCTCGAAGATGTATCCACTTCTCAACAATGTGGCAACCTTGAAATAAGGTTGTTTTGGGGTTAAATGGTAAATGGTCACGGCAAGAGGAAACGTAAGGTCAAGATGGAAATCAACACAGTAATACTTGATGTCGCAAGGTATAGCGAACACATGGGGTCAAAGGTCACTAAGCGATGGTCTAGGTTCAAGTATCCAAGTCACGGTACGAGATAGGGCCAGGTATGGGTAAAATAATAAGTCCCCAAATGAGGATGAGGTGAGGGGATAAAGGGTAAGGTCAAGAAGATCAAGTGGTGTGTCCTAGGGAGGGATGGGTGAGGTAAAAAAAGGATTCAAGTCAAAAAATTGGGGGTAGGGGGTAGGAAAAAGACTAAGTAGCTAAACCAAAGATGGTTAAAGGGAATTGATGCCGGGTTTGGATGGACTAACCATGGTAAGCTAGGGCACAAGACTGATGTCGTTCAAGAGTAAAACCATCACCATGAAAGTCGCGTAGGTTATAAAAGAAAAATTACCACATTTTTCAAATCATTTGTCGAATTGGGAAAATGACAAGAGAGATAGAGAAAAAGTGGAAAGTGAAAGAGTGAAGCTAAGGACTGAGTTGGTGAGCCACGTGGCTAGTGAGAGTTGGTTGATAGGTGGATCCACGGGCTAGGTGGATCGATTTGATTGGATTGAGTGATTGGAGAGCAAGCGGTCATTTGGTGATGGCGAGGCAAGAGAGGGATCGAGGGACCATTAGTGCGGTGAACCATAGGTGCTACCATGCGAGACGGTAGCGCGATGAGGTAGGATTCAATCCCACTTGTGTTTTATTTGTTAGATTGAATTAAAGGTTAGGTGGGTAAAAATGGTTTTTTTTTCTTTTTTGGGGGAAAATAAATTTTGAATTATGGGAGGGAAATCCAGTAAAATAGGAGTGGGGAGGGAGGGGATTAGGTGAAGAAGGGGTAGGGAAGGGTGTAGGAGGGATTTGGGTAGGATTGGGTGGGTAGAAGGGAGGAAAAGGGAATTAAAAGGAAAAATGGGGTTGGGCATCATGGGTTTTTTGCGATAGTGACCGGTGTAGGTTGGAGGGTAGTCGATGTCGGTGATAGTGCCGGCCTTGGTCACGAAGTAGGTGACCGATGTTGGTTGAAGGGGACTGGTTTGATTAGAGGTAACCAATGTACCGATCGGATTTGGAGAAAAAAGGGGGCCAAAGGTGCCCGAGGTTGGGTGGGTGAGGTAGATAGGGGTGAGGAAAGTGGTTTAGGTGAAAATCATAATATAGGTAAGGGTGGAGTTGTTAGGGAAAAAAGTATAGATATGTAGGAAAAAGGTAAGGTCGGGGAGTGGGTCAAAATGGGAGTAGGTGAGGGGTCGGTGTGTGTGGTTTAATAGGTGAGGTGATATTAGGTCGGGTAGGGTTAGGGTAGGTAGGTCGGGTAAGTAGGGAGGTACATGGGATAAACGGGTAAGTAGCGAAGTAAAAGAGGTAGGGTAATGGGTATGGGTATGGGTGAATGTAGATATGGTCTTGTTTTAATAATGTGATTTATTTTTTAGATGTAGGTGAGAGATCATCTTAGGATGCACGATAGGGTGCCACCCCCTGCTCATGATAGTTCATGACACAAGCGATACGAGGAGTTATGGCATGTGGAGGAAGAACTGAAGGTTCTTTTGTGGCTTGCTCTGCACTTGGAGCCTCTGAAACTATATGGTCCTTCTCCATAGCCGAAATTTACTCCTCTTCTTTTGGATTAGGAGTAGCTCCTTCCTGATGTCATGTTGTCATGCTTGTAGGTGCTCAACCTCCTTCATGGTGTCCTCCTGATCTACAATTGACTCACCATGGTTCCCTTCATCCTCAAACATGAAGTTTGAAAGCTCAAACTCTTCCTCAACATCAGAGCTTGAAGGGGATGAAGTGGGAGGAATAACTGAAGGTTCTTTTATGGCCTGCTCTACACTTGGAGCCTCTAAAACTATATGGTCCTCCTCCACAGCCAGGAATGTACTCCTCTTCTTTTGGATTAGGAGTAGCTCCTTCCTCCCCTGCTTGTGCTATAGTTGGAGCTTCCACCACTTGCGGCTTGACCTCAATCTCCTCCATAGGCTTAACCAACAAGGGAACCTTTGAAAACTCAAATTTAGTAGCCCAACTCTTCAGATTTTCTATCATTTCTTCTCTGTTGGGTTCCTCTGTTTGATGTTCTCCTTGGCTGGTTTTTGGAGTCTCTTCCCAACATGGACTTGGGAAGGCAAGAGGAGTGGTGGGTGGGGTCTCTATATGATGGAAAAGTGACATGCGAGCATGAGAATCTACAAGTAACCCTTCCTCGTACCCGACCTCCCAGATCGTGCTTGAGACAATTGGTGAATGTGGAATATATATGGATACAGACAAACTAGTTGGGTAATCTTATATCCTCAATACACAATAATGGAATCTGTGAATCTAAGGTGAAGAAGGCCCTCCTAACCTAAATTGGTGTAATGGATCATTCGAGATATAATAGTTGTTCGGAGGCTCCAATCAATGTTGAGCTCTGTCGAGATCCTATTTATTGGTTGTTGGATACGTGGGAAGTGACCTATGGGAGCTTCGTGTATATTTCCAGACAAGGTCATGAAAATGGTGATGGGAGGTGTAGTGGATTCTCTAGGAGTTTTATGAACGATTCTTTGGTCTAGTCCAAAAATCCTTAGCTTGATTGGTTGCTATATTTAGTAAGGAGAATTGTGTAATAATGTCTAGTGGAAGTGGTGAGGACCTAAATACTAGTGTTCGTAAACCAACATCAATGTTTGATTGATTAGTAGGCTCGTTGGGTTGTGGGACCTGTGGATCACAACCATAAGTTCATGGTTGTGTCGGACCTCCTATGGTCATGTGAAGAGTTAATCCCTCCTTCTGATTATCCAATAATCATACACCTTTTCAGCCTCTATGTTTAGAACTAGAAGTTTTGTAATTTTCTCAGAATACCTTACAAGTGTTCAGCAACTTGAATGTGTAAGCTAGTATCTATGTCAACGAGGAGGTCTCCTATGTTAGGTTGTGGAACTAAAGGATCACAACCAAATACTTGTTCTCTTTTGAGTCCTTATACAGTCATACGGATATCCTATCAAGGCAATCTATAGTTAGGATGATTTGACCAAAATGTGTATGCCTTGTCGTCTTCAATATTTAACTCTCTCAGTTGTTCACTAATTGCTCGTAGGTTTTCCGTTGCTCGAAAGACCTGTATCCTAAGGTCTTGATCTATATCAGCTAGTGTTGTGGGTAGATTTGGTTGAGGCACTATTGGTTCAAATATGTATTCTCTGGCTCTCTAGGTCCTGTGATTGTCATGCAAAACGATTCAACTTTTAACTAAAATTAATAAACTAATTATGAAAGATGTATCTACACTATGCATGTATTCTTTTATTTTTGTATTTTTGATGAATTATTTTAACAAAATTAAAAGAGAAGCTATTCTAATATATTTAGAAAATGGACAACTAATCTAGTAACAAAATTAAAACAAAGTATCCTAGTGTGGCTATTTTCCTATGCAGTTGTGAATTTATCCTAAATATCTAAGAAACTAATTGCTTTAAATTGAAAGACTCTCAATCCTACCTCAGAAGTGAGGAATGAATCATAGTTTCTCAGAAACTATCAATCCCCATAGCTTCCCTAGCGATATCGAGAGTGAGCTTTGACTGAAATAAAATAATTTACTACTCTATTTGATACGTTGTAACTAGAACTTTGATAGCTCAAACCTGACATTTTATAGAACAATGGTAAATCTAGTTGTGTGTGACTTTGTCCCCTCAGTGTGATCTCCTCATTCCTTCGTGTTCTCTTGAATCTAGAAAAGCATGTATATGATAGTATCAGTAGAATAAGGCACTCGAACAATGGCAGCTTTGGATATAGACCGAATACAATGCGAGTAAGAGAGATATTGCAAGTGAACAGAGATTGACTATGTAATTCCTAGTGGGATTTATTGTGGGAATACAACACAAATGCGTCGAGAATTTTAGAAACTATCCTTTTGATTAAACAAAACCTGCAACTCTAAATGGATTCCAATCTAAGAATGAAACTATCTTATTCTAAACTGACTTGTATGGAACAACAATGAAGCAAGAATGAAACAAGAAGATTGAATGACCTCTAAACAGCAAAGGAAGACCAACAATGGATGCAAAACATGAAACTATTGGAATTCTAAGAAAGAAACTCAAAAGACTGAATGATTAAATAGAGAAGGAGAGGGGCCATTTGTTTGAAAACAAGCTGGCTATTTATAGCAAATGCATTCACTAGAAGGTAACTTGGAATGGAACTCTTTTACCATTAAACAAAGTGAAAACACTATTCACAGGGCGGCCAAAACATAAATGCAAAGCAAAGTAGCTAAAAATGTGGATAGAAATTGAAAATTTACATTTGACGCGATCGTTGGAACTTTCTAGAAAATGCGAACAGGACCGCCGCCCGGCGTGGCAGCGGTCTCGTCACTAAAGACCAAAATGCAAGAAAAGAGGGTGGCAAAGAGGGTAGAACAAAGCACGTGGAGGCCGGGTGAGGCATATGGGATACAAATGTATACTTGGCGAGCTTTTCTGGATCCCGAACACCTTGCGAGGAGACCTGTATCATCATTGGGGCATGTGTAACATCTTTCCGTGGTGCAGTACCCTATAATTTTGGGTACGTACATATTTCCCCCTTGGAGAAGCGTCTTAGCCATGAAGAGGTGTAAAATGGTGGGTTTGAGTATGGTGGTCCCGAAATGGGGAGTTAGGGGTTATACCTGACACACCCATGTGTCGAAAGTCACCATCCAAAATCCCGCTATCTATAAGATGAAAAGGGAACTCAAGTGTAGATAGATAAAATAAATCGAGAAATAAAACTAAATTGATATGAAATGAGGACTTACCATCTGTGCGGGGTTTAGAACTTACCTCCGTCGATGCTCCAATCCTGCGAAGACATTCAAAATTAATTTTAGAAAGCTATATATATAAAACAAACTCATTTTACTATTCATTTACGTGGATTGATTTGATAGTTTTTGAGCTCTAGGACCCACGGTGATGGTTTTCGATGAGAGTATAGTCAAAACGTTTGCAGTGAGATAGTGATCATGCCTCCGAGAGTGGAACATCGACCCACGAAGTCTTAGGTTAGTTCTTCTCAATTTATTGTTTTTGGACCTAAAATGTAAAAATGATAAAATCTTTGTCTTGGGGGTGTTTTTGAAAATACTAGTTTTAAATGAGTCTCTAGGGGGGTGCCCATAGGGTAGGTCTTTATTTTAGTTAAAATAGTGTATTTTGCTTGTTTTTAGGCATTTTTAGGGCTTTCGAGCCGTTCGCGGGTTCGGGACAGGACCGCCGCCCTACACAAGGTGGTGGTTACAGGACCGCCACCCTAAAAGGTGGCATTTACGAACACCGCTCTGCACGGGGTGGCGATCAGTAATAGAATGCAAAAAAAGATGCTTTACTTACTTGTTTTTGCATTTTTAGCATTTTTATATGTTTTTGATAGCTTTTCTAGTTAGATTTTGTTACTTACTCTTTTTCTGTGTTTTTGGGTGTATGTAGAAGGAGGAGTACATCAGATGGAGCTAAGAGAGGGAGTGTGATTGGCTCCCAGTAGTGTTAGAGGCACTCACTCAGGCAGAGCAAGATACTCTTCAGAGGGCTGGAATTTGGAGGATTGCACAGGTCCCTCACGTTGCACCTGCTAGTCACATATTATGTGACTTGTTTTCATACTGGGATGCGGATCGGAACACTTTTTGATTTCCAGGAGTTAGGGGTGAGTGGACCATCACCCTAGAGGATGTTTATCGTATATTGGGGGTCCCGATTCTTGGGAGGTGGTTGTCTCTCAAGACAGCAATGTCAAGATCTCAGGTGGTTTAGTGGGCCACTTATATGGGGATGTCATTGTTTCCATGGGGTCAAGAAGGGGTGAAGATCCACTCCATTGTAGAGTCAGATATTCCTGTGCTTTGTAAGGATATCATGGGCATCCTTGCTTCGAGATTGATTGGGGACAAGGGAGGGGACACTCTCTTATATTGTTGGGCTCCCATCATTACACAGATTGAGGGCCATGGACATGTTTACACTTGGGAGCAGACATCCTCGGGACCACCTACCATGATTTATATAGGGTGGTCAGACTACAGGGATAGTCACTGAGCCACCCCACTCTTGTCATGAGTTAGGTGTATGAGCACATCACTCTGTATGGGAGAGGTGTAGAGGTAAAGGATCCTAGGGTCGTTAGGGTAGTGAGGTGGACAAGGATGACCGTTCTTAGAGTGCCTCACCAGCCAGTGGCCTCTTTAACCACTGTAGACATGGAGGCTACTCCTTATCAGGCCATGGCAGGGTTATGGGGAGAGGAGACTGTTACATTGATTGCTTGCCACACTACCAGTTAGCTGGTAGACAGGACAGGAAGTTGGAGATCCACCCCTTTGACAGAGTACCACAACAGTTCGGCCTCCCATACATCGACATGTTTCCTCTAGCGGGGCTAGTGTATAGATCTATTCGTGAGGCTTGGGGAGGTCCTAGAGGTGAGGTTGGACTATTGTTACTCTTGGTGTTCCCATCGCAGCTAGGAGGGTGGTTCGTGCTCGAGGGGTAGCCAGTGCTCCTCGGGCACCTTTACTTCAGATTACCACCGGTCCTTCCCATAGCAGAGATGAGCCTATTGACATGGACTCTGAGTCTGAGGAGTTCACTGGGGGAGAGATAGAGGAGGAGATAGAGGAGACGGAGACCGGGAGGGATAGGTGGGGAGGATGACAGTGATTCTAAGTGGCATGACACTCAGGATATTTTGGGCCGAGAGGGCGGAGTGGAGCGCATAGAGAGGGTGACTATGATTTTAGAGGATTTCCCTCTCAGGATTTAGGGGGAGATGGCGAGTCTGCATTGCAGGTCGTCACATTGCTCTAGATGTGGGAGAGGGATGATAGTTAGTGGTAGGTGTGGATCTTAGAGACCCTTCCTGGAGGCCTGAGATCCGAGTGAGTTACCACTCTTCTCTTGATTTTGCTTTAGTTAGAATTGTTTAGTTGTTATTTCCTTTTGTTGTTTCGTTTATTCTTGGTTTTATTTTTGATAGTTTTCTAACTTGTTTTCTCCTTTATTTGCAGTGACTTTGATGAGTGGCGAGACTTGATTTTACAGTATGCGCGGATACCTTGTTGCTCCCCTCGGAGAAGACTTGGGCTGAGCTTTCTAAGGATGTGGGAGAGCCTTGATGGCCAGGTAGGCATGCTTGATGTTTTTTCCCCTATCTGGTAGGTGGCAAGGATCATGACTTCTCTCTGTCTTTGAGAGTAGATGGATATAGGACAAGCCGAGCGCTTGATGAGGAGGAGTCATTCTCATAGTGAGACGGTAGCTATTGGTCGTGACCATAAGCCCTCAGTACATTTGGAGTGCCGGCGTAGCCAGAGTCCTAGACGTGGTCATGCGCCCTCTGAGGGATCCCATAGGGGTTGAGAGGCCATTTTTGTAGTGTTTTACAGATATTCATATGAGTTTTTGTATTTTCGGGCTCATTGAGCGTTTTGACCATGCCTAGTGCATGATGGCATTGTATATAAAACTTGATATATATATATATATATATATATATATATATTTGGATCTAGACTCTTGGTGCCTAGAATTTTGTGACTCGTTTCCATATGTATGCTAGATGTTTTTAGAGTATTTGTTTTCATGCTTTTTAGAATGTATGTGATGGATGAAAATGATAGTAAACAGAATGTTTTACTTTGTATGTTTTTTTAATGCTGATATGCGATGACGAACACATTGTAGTATTTGAACTTTCGACCTCTTTGGGAAATGTCTGTGATTTCTTCTTATGTTGGCAAAACATGATGAATATATAGTGATAAAGAGATGAACTTGCCCCATTCCCAACTCCACGCAACCAGTAAGATGCGAGGGCTCTACACCAAGAGTTGGGAAGGGCACAAATTGTATGAGTTGACTGAATGGAATGATGAGAGACAAACAAATCAATATCAAAAACCAAACTTTAGACCTACACACCTACCCTACTCAGAACTACCACCAAGCTTGGCAGGCCACTTACTTTCTAGTTTATCTAGACTTAGATTTATAAATGGTAACTTGGTTGACAAAATCTGGTTTTGAGGATTTGATCTCTTTGGAATTTGGACATTTGTTTTCTCTTAATATAATTTGATTTGTATTTCTAGAATACCAAGATTTGTTAAATTGTGTGAATGGACCCCCCACATCTGCCTCATGCCACTAGTAAGAAGCATGGGTTTGTCACCAAAGGCAGGATATAGGTGAGTAAGGGCACTTCTTTCCTTTCCCAACCTCACACCATCGGTAAGAGATGTGGGCTTATCACCGAAGGTTGGTGGGGCAAAGAAGTGTGTAAAATAAAATATTCTGTTTTCTTGGCACTTTTGATTTTATTTGACTTTGGGATATCCTTTCTTTCAAAGAGATTTTAGAGGGATAGATGTGACACCAAGAAGCTTCTAGAACAAATCGTAGGTAAGGATAACTTCACCTAGTGGAAAGAAAGAGCAAAACCAAGTATGCAGGCCTTGGCATGGTTTTCATCAATACTTGTCTATCAAACTTGATGAGAAGATTTGAAATTACTTGATGATGTTTGAAGAGATGTGATTTGAATTATTTTTCCAACATTTTCATAAATTTGTAAAAGATTGCTTAAGAGTAAGTTCCTTGACTACAATTTTTACGAAATGAGTGGACAAAATGAAACAACAAGATGACTAATGTAATGTAGGTAGCTATAATGTACAAGTGGTGATTCTGATGTCTCATGCGTAAAACCGTTTAAGATGTAAGGAATTGATAGTTTCATTGAATTCCTCACCTTCTAGTGTGCATAAGAGATACGCACCATTTTTGTAGTCTTTCATGACTCGGTATGGGCCAAACACTTGGGCCAACTTCCTTCCTTCACCGGTTTTCTTATCAATTTGGTTGTCTAGTCTTAGAACTAGATCTCCCTCATATATTTCTTGCTCATAGAATTTTTTGTTATACTGCCAACACATCCAGTCAGCATAGGCTTTGTGCCTTTGTTCGGTGTTTATCCTGGCCTCATCAAGGCTTTCCAGTTGAGAGAGGCATGCCTCCCTGTAAGCTTCTTCATCCAAAATCCCTTGTAATGAGATGTGGAGATTGGGTATTTCAACCTCAAGAGGGAAAACTGCTTCTACCCCGAATACCAACGAGAAAGGGGTTGCTCCTGTCGGTGTTTTTATTGAGGTTCAATGGGACCACAAGGCCGGATATAGTTTTAAATGCCAATCTTGTTTGTTCTCCTTGAATGTTTTGAGGAGAATAGCCTTTAATGTTTTGTTTGTTGCTTGACTTTCCCATTGGCTTGAGGGTAGTAAAGAGAGGTCGTGTGATGGTTTATTTTGAATTTTCTACATAATTCATGGACCTTGTTATTTTTAAAGGATGTGCCATTATCTAAGATAATGACTTGTGGGACACCTTACTGCAAAATGATTTTGTTCATAATGAGTTTGTAATTACCGAACTGGTACAATGGTGAGAGGGCATGGCCTCTACCCATTTGGTAAAATATTCCATGGTTGTAAGTATAAAATTATGGCCATCGGTTGATGAGGAGAGAATTTCCCTATCAAGTCTAGACCCCAGTGTGGAGAAGGGCCATAGGGTTTCTATTGGTTGCAAGGACTGTGCTGGCATGTGAATCTCATGAGAGAATTCTTGGCATTTGTGGCACTTATGTATAAATTCTACTGCGTCATGTTCGAGAGTGGGCCAAAAATAGCCCATCCGATGTATTTTGCGAGCAGTGACGTGACCACCAAAGTGGCCTCCACTATCCCACCATGGGATTCATAAAGAATCTTCTTGGATTATTTTGTGTCGATGCATCTTAGAAGCATGACATCGAAGGTTTTATGATAGATTACTTGTTCTAAAACAACATATTTCGCAGTGATAATGTGTAACCACCTTCTTTGTTGTGATGTGGCACTTTCCGGGTATGTGTGGTCCATGATAAAATTGATGATATCAGTGTACTAGGGACATGTAGAGATGGGGGCCTGGTTTCGACAAAGTATATACACTCATCAAGAAAGTCCATATTTACCAGATCACCTCCATCTAGTGGATTTTCAGCTAACTAGTCTGCGATGATTTGTCCCTTAATAGATTTTTGGTTTACAAATGTTAACTCAAATTTTCCCATTAAGGTTATGAAACACCCAGCCTTTTTAGATAAAGACCCTTGCGTGAGGAATGTTCATAAATGATATGTCTTTACAATGACCCTTGTTTCTTGGTTCAACATGTAATGTCTTAAACATTTTGTTGCAAAGACTATGGCAAGGCATTCTCTCTCTTCTTGTGTATAACATGTTTCATAATTAAACAATGTTTGGCTAATAAAATAGACCACACATTTTCATTTATCATTGTCTTCTTGAGCCATCATGCAGGCTAGCGAGACATCAGTGGCCCATGAGTATAGGATCAAAGGGTGGTTTGGTCTAGGAGGAATTAGCGTGGGTGGAGACAACAAGAAGCGTTTAACTGCTTCAAAGGCCTCATTGCATTCTTCAGTCCAATCAATGCTATAATATTTTTTTAATAAATTGTTGATTGGATGAATGGAAAAACTTAAATCTGGGATGAACCTTCGGATTGCACCAAGTTTCCCAAGAAATGACCTGATTCCAAACTCGTCCGATGGTGGAATCATTTCAAGAACAGCCCATATTTTGGTTGGATCGACATCAATCCCTCGTGAAGATATAATGTAGCCCAAAAGTTTGCCTCCTATCACACCAAACACACACTTCTCTGGGTTTAATGTGACGCCATATTCAATTAATCATGAGAGGATGATACAGAGTACTTCTAGATGATCACAACACTTCTTGGCCTTGGCCAATAAGTCATCCACATAGGATTCCACAATTTTATGGATAAGATCGTGGAATATGTATGTCATTGCCCATTGATATGTAGCACCGACGTTCTTAAGGCCAAATGGCATGACATCGTAGCAATAAGTTCCCCAGGGAGTTATGAATGTAGTTTTGGCTTGATCCTATTCAGATATTTTAATCAGGTTATACCCTACGAGAACCCATCCATGAGGGACAACAGTTCAAATCTAGTTGTTGCATCAATGATAATGTCAATGGATGGTAATGGGAAGTCATCCTTGGGACAAGCTTTGTTAATATCCTAAAAATCTATGCAGATGCATATCTTCCCATTCTTTTTGAGAATAGGGATGATATTGGATACCCTTTGTGAATAGTCAATGGGTTTGATGAATCCCACTTGGAGAAGTTTTATTACTTCCTCTTTTACAATGAGAGCCACTTTTGGCTTCATTGGTCTTGATTTTTGTTTAAGTGGTCTTGCATCTGGTTTAGTGACAAGATTATGTACCGTGATGTGTGGTGTAATTCCTGTCATTTATTTATAATTAAATGTGAAGGCCTTTTGATGTTCTTTGAGGATTTGAGTGTGTATTTCTATCTCTTCGAGTTAATGAGGATCCCAAATTTAAAATTTTTGGTTCTTCCTCTGTTCTAATGTTTATATCAATGGTTTCTTCTATTAAATAAGCGTTACCTTCTTCAAATTTAGGTGGGGATGGAGGTAGTTCCAAGATTTCTCCATCTTCTATCTCATAGATATCAAGATCCTTTTATGGAGGAGACTCTACCATGGGATTTCCAAAATAGGAAGAGGAATGTGGTATTAGGGAAAGATCCACTATGCGGTAAGTAAGGTGTAGCTCCACATAGATGTTTAGATATTCAAGAGTGACTCCATCATTATCGGGTGATCCATGATAGAAAAATAATCCTCAACTTCTCCATGAGTCAAGAGTGGGTTTTTGGTATTTTACGCACTAATGATTCGGTATGAAGTGATACTGTGAAATTTGTATCTTCCAACTCATTGTTTGGAGTGAAATGGGAAGTTGAGGTTGCTATTGAGTCTGCGAGAAGGTTCTGCTCTCATGGGATTACTTAAATTGATATGAAGTTAAATCCCTTGCTTAGATCTAACACCATTGTTTTGTAGAGTTGTAAATGTTCAGCCCTAGTTTCATATACCTCAAAGACTTGGTTTGCAACTAGTTACGAGTCTCCTAGCACTCTAATGTTATCAACACCATTCTTTTGGCTAGGATGAGGCCAAGGAGGAGAGCTTTGTGCTCAGGCCCCATTGTTTGTACATTTAAAGTTTAATTTAAAGGTGAAAGGTAGGATCTTTCCCTCAAGTGAAGTAAAGATCACTCCTACCCCAGCTCCAAAGTGACATCTAGATCCATCACAAGTGGAGAGTCCAATATTTTCTTGGAAAAATGGAAGTTGGGGTATTTGTCGTATCTATTTTTGCTTGATTACTTCTACCATAAAAACTTCATCGATGGAAGAGAAGAAATTCACGGGGTGCATCCCATACCCATATAATCAAATGGTAGGAGAATAGGTAAGTCTTTCTCTGGGAACTCGACAATTTTTTGCGGTAGTCCCTAATGACACTTGTTTCTATGACATTGGTCTCATTTTTAGTCTTTGGAATTTCCTCGGCTAGATTTTTATTTCCAATTACTGTGATGGGTATCAAATTCTCTTTTAGTTTTGAATTAATTGGTTTCATAAGTTGATTTGTTAGGAGTTCAAACTCGGAGTGAATGCAGTCTTTTCTTCAAATCAGCTAGGTGTATATCGAAGGGTTTTGGGTCACCTCGTGCCATAAATATTTTCCTAAGTTTAGAAATCTTATTTCTTGGAATAACGTGGAAGGTATTGCCTTCATGCGGTGTATCCATGGCCGTAGAGGATCATATTATAGTTGGTTTCCCGATCTATAATATAAAATTCGGTGAGGACCATCTTGGGTCCTAAAGTGACTGGTAAAACTATGGTTCCAATTGAAGTGGCCTTGAGGCTATCATAACCTCTTAGCGTATTTCGTGTTGTGGAACAGTTTATCTCTCCATATCCTAAATTTTGAAGAAAAGTGAAGGGGACTATGTTAATTACTACCCCATCATCAATCATTACACGTTTAACATAATTATTGTAAACCCATACTTGTAAATGTAAAGTTGGGTCACCTCTTCATGTAATCTCGGCATTTGTTGGCATTTTGCTTATATCAAATATAAACTCAGTATCCCTATCTAGCTGCCCTGGAGGGTAGATGTCAAAGTCTACATGGTTTACTTGCATTTCTAAAGGAGGAGTGATGTTGATTAAATGACCAAGGCCTAATGCTTCTAAGAGGGAAGCCCTATGGGCGGGGGAGTTCTTTAACAAATCCAAAAAGGAGATGTGAGAGAAGGTTTTAGTTAAGTCATTAATTAAATCATAGGCACCTATGGGTTTTACCAATGTTTGTTGAATGTTATCTAGTTCCAATGGATAACTTGGAGTTGGTTGAGAAGAATAATCCCATGTTCTTGTTATGGTTTCTATGGGTAGCTCGGTGTCTAACTCCACTAGACCAACTATTTTAGTTTGGGGTTGAGTTCCTAAATGGGGTACAACTGGTGGATTTAATGAAGTTGAGGCTTCATGATCATTGTTTCCTGTTATAACACCCTTGTTTGTTCCGTTAGGATCTAGCTTTATTGTTAGAATGGTTTGGGAGTGGATAATTCAAGATCTTGAGGGTGCATTTTGAGGAAATTGCCCCCAGAGTATAAGTGTTTGGTGTGGGTATTACATAATTTTTAAAAATATATCTATAAAGAGTTCTTTTTGATCTTAAGCAAGCGTTGCATGAATTTATAGTAGTCACGACAAGTCCTAGTATCGTGGCCTTGAATTTTGTGGAAGCCATAATACAAATTGGGATTATAATTTTGAGGTTGCTTTGATTTGAATCCCTGCTGTGACTGTCATCACCAATCCGACACTATGATAATTCTCCACTATAAACTCCTCATGCTATGATTATTTTATTAATGCAAAGCCTTTAGTTTAGTGGATGTAATGCTGGAAATGCAACAACAAACATAACACAAAAATACCATAGACTATGATACGAAGGAATGATGACAAATCTGAAATATAAGTGTAAATTATAATATCAACATGAAATTGTTACAATCTCACCCATGAGGTACTTCAAGTGTTACTAACTTCACTTTCCTTCCAACAATAACTATGGGAGAAACTTCACAATTACACCTCTTAATGGCTTCTTTAACACACCTTCAAAATGATGGCTTCCTTTACACACTTACTCATACAATATTTCTCACTACTTCCTTCTATATCCTAAATGAGGGGGTGGCCTCTTTATTTATAGGAATTCAGGCTTATCCACCCTATCTCTAAGATAGGATAGGAAATCTCTTCCGGCCAATCATATTCCATGCCTAAACTCTTGCCTTTACATGTAGGCTTATCTTCTAAGATAAGATAAACCTTATCATCTCACATGGGTTCCACCTTTTTAGACTTTTCTACAAATAAAATACACAAAATATTTATGACATCACTCCTTGTCCTTATTACAAATATAATATTTCTAATTCCTAATCATGTAGACCCTACTTCTCTACTTACCCCAACTTTGACATTTTAACATTACCGGACCACTTATGACAAATATTTACTTTTAACAACATTCCTATTGTACTTTTCTGCTACTCATACTCTACTTTATTGGCGGCACCATCTTGTGTTGCCGCCGTTATCTTCTATTAGACGCCACTACTAATTATACTTAACAACATCTTATTCCTAATACATACATTAATAAAATAGAAATTACGAAGGAAAATTTTAATGTCGATAGACCCAAAATTCTAATAAGGTTGTTGGTTGTTAGAGTTAAAATTTTGAGGTTGTTGCTTTGGTTTTGATTCTAATATCTAGTTGGTTTTCGATTTGGACCTTATGTTTGGATTTTTCATCATTGTTGTTGTTGTGATCGTGGTGGATGATTAAAATCCACCACGTTGATTGTTGGAGTAAAATTGTTATTTCGTTGATTATTAATAGGTGGCAAAATGTTTAAAACATTTTCTCTTTTAGTTTGGTCAGTTACTCCATCTGTTGTAACTTCATGGTTCTGTTAAGGATCTTAGGTCCTTGATTAGCATTCTCGGTGTTAGGATAGGCCGTGGTGTTTTGATTGGGAGTGGTTAATTTCGCATTTGTCCCATATGTCTTATGACCACTATCTATCACTGCTTGGTCAATTCAGAGAGCACTTTTGAGTACTTCATCATAAGATCTTAGTGGGAACTTCTGGACTTATTCCTTTATCTCTCTGTTGAGAGAATGGAGGAATAAATCACATAGTTCCATTTGATCCATGTTTGGAGCACTTGCTGATGAGTAGAGAACCGTACGCCATCTTTGAATAAAATGAGTAGCAAATTCATTATGTTCTTGTTTAATATGCAAGAATTCCCTAATTTTTGTTCTTAACAATTTTTTCATATCAAAAGCTTTGATGAACTCTAACATGAGTTGTTTAAATGAGTGTATCGAGGCTTCAAGTATTCTGTAATACCAATCAAGGGAAATACCCTCTAAGGTCTTAGGGATATCTTAGTAACAACCTTATCCCAAGGAGTAATTCTCATATGGTTGTGGCATAGGCCTTAATGTGTGCATTTGGATCTCCTTCCCCTTTATATTTGGGTAAATCGGAAGAGGTCTTAGAAGCATAACACTTCGTATGGTGAAGTCTAGGGGCTCTTTTAAATATTCTGAATAAGTTCCTACCACATAGGCCTCAACCATCGATGGTGCTTGCTGAGGGGGTGGAGGTGGAATGGGTTGTTGATATGGCATAGCATATGTATTTGTAGGGACGTAAGGGAATCCCTGTGGTTGAATGAACATCCCGGGAGAAGAGAACATGTCTCCTTGTGGTGATTTTGAATAAATGTTTAAGTAAGGAGGAGCATTGTTCTAGTATGGGTTGTTTGGTGCCAAGTCGGGAGGTATTATATTTTCAACCGGAGCAGCATTTGAAAATGCGGTCCTAGTTGGTGTTTGTTGTGGGTAATTATACGGATGTTGAGGAGGCATGCCTAGCGTGCATGTTCATGTAAGGAGGTCAACTTGGCTGGGGTGATGCGGAGGGTTGGGGATTCTTGCTTGCCCAAAATATGAATTTTGGTTTGCTTGAGCAAGTTCCAGCCCTCTAACCTTCTCAACTAAGGCTGAAATGACCTCTATTGGTGAAGACACAATGTTTTGCCTTAATGGCATTTGTTGTATACCTTGAGGTTATAAAGGGTATGATACCTGCTATGAATTTATCATTACCCCGCCAAGCTTCATGGAGGAATTTCCCATAGGTGGAGGAATGGGAGTGTTTTCTTGGAATAGGGTATCAAATTGTATTTGCAAACTACCTATAGGTGGGTACATTTTTGAAGCCTTTTCACTTCTAGCATAGTGTGCTCAAGTACTCCTCATCCAAAAATGGGAGTGGATCTAATTGTCTATTGATCCTTGGTCCGAACAAGACCCGAGGAGATGAAATGGATTCTCCAGTAAATGGCGTCATATTGTTAGAGCCTAAGGGCTCTAGTTGTTGTGTTTGTGCAAGCTGATCCAACTCCTCAATTTGGAACGAAGAACTAGAAATAGTTCTTTGAGGGGAGTTTGAGATGACAAGTAATTACTTGAATAGTTATCAGCCCATGCGGAAAGTGAGGGTGATGGTTGTCTATTTGTTTGACTATAACTTACTTTAAGACCTGAGAGAGGTCTACCATATGCATTGTATCCCGACATATTCGGGGGGTATATGAATACCATTGAATAATGGGAAAGAGCGAAGGTGGATGAAAGAAATGAAAATAAAAGGGGAATAAATGTTTGTTTACATTGGGTTTACCAGATTTTGTATGATGGAAAAGTGACATGCAGCATGGGAATCTACAAGTAACCCTTCCTCGTACCTGACCTCCCGAGGTTATCTTTGCCGAGACGTCTGCATTCAATGTGGAATATATATGGATATAGACAAACTAGTTGGGTAATCTTATATCCTCAATACACAATAATGGAATCTGTGAATCTAAGGCGAAGAAGGCCCTCCTAACTTGAATTGGTGTAATGGATCATTCGGATATAATAGCTGTTTGGAGGCTCCAATCAATGTCGAGCTCTGCCGAGATCTTGTTTATTGGCTGTTGGATACGTGGGAAATGACCTGTGGGAGCTTCATGTATATTTCCAGACAAGGTCATGAAAATGGTGATGGGAGGTGTAGTGGATTCTCTAGGGTTTTATGGACGATTCTCTAGTCTAGTCCAGAAATCCTTAGCTTGATTGGCTGTTGTGTTTAGTAAGGAGAATTGTGTAATAATGTCTGGTGGAAGTGGTGAGGACCTAAATACTAGTGTTCGTAAACCAGCATCAATGTCTGATTGATTAGTAGGCCCGTTGGGTTGTGGGACCTGTGGATCACAACCATAAGTTCATGGTTGTGTCGGACCTCCTATGGTCATGTGAAGAGTTAATCCCTCCTTTCGATTATCCAATAATCATACGCCTTTTCAGCCTCTATGTTTAGAACTAGAAGTTGTGTAATTTTCTCAGAATACCTTACAGGTGTTCTGGCAACTTGAATGTGTAAGCTAGTATCTATGTCAATGAGGAGGTCTCCTGCGTTAGGTTGTGGAACTAAAGGATCGCAACCAAATACTTGTTCTCTTTCGATTCCTTGTATAGTCATATGGATATCCTATCAAGGTAGTCTATAGTTAGGATGATTTGACCAAAATGTGTATGCCTTGTCGTCTTCAATATTTAACTCTCTCAATTGTTCACTAATTTCTCATAGGTTTGTCGTTGCTCAAAAGACTTGTATCCTAAGGTCTTGATCTATATTAGCTAGTGTTGTGGGTAGATTTGGTTGAGGCACTATTGGTTCAAATATGTATTCTCTGGGCTCTCTAGGTCCTATGATTGTCATGCAAAATGATTCAAATTTTAACTAAAATTAATAAACTAATTATGAAAGATGTATCTACACTATGCATGTATTATTTTATTTTTGTATTTTCGATGAAGTATTTTAATGAAATTAAAAGAGAAGCTATTCTAATATATTTAGAAAATGGACAATTAATCTAGTAATAGAATTAAAACAAATTAAGTAGCTTGGTGTGGCTATTTTATTTGCACGTGCAGTTGTGAATTTATCCTAAATATCTAAGCAACTAATTGCACTAAATTGAAAAACTCTCGATCCTACCTTAGAAGTGAGGAATGGATCACAGTTTCTCATAAACTATCAATCCCCATAGCTTCCACTCTGCGATATCGAGAGTGAGATTTGACTAAAATAAAATAATTTACTACTCTATTTGATACGTTGTAACTAGAACTTTGATAGCTCAAACCTAGCATTTCTACAACGCAGTGGTAAATCTGTTGTGTGTGACTTTGTCCCCTCGAGTGTGATATCCTAATTCCTTTGTGTTCTCTTGACTCGGGATCAAACGCTAACTTTTTCCCTTGGGGAGTTGCAGCCCATTTTGTAACTTTTACCCCTTTTGGAATAACAAGGGCAAAAAACCAACTTTCCCCACGATGGCCTAATTTGACCTAGGACACGTGGAGATGCGGGGCTTGTTTGAGCCTCCCTTTATGGATTCATCTTTGGAGAAGCACCACTAGGACATGTGGCTCTCTCTACAACACTTGCTCCATTTCTGAGCCCACCTGTAACCTGTTTGTCATCTTGGAATGTGAGCTCGCGGTCTGATTCATTTCCTTCATAATTTCCTTATGTGCAGGAGTTGTCTTGACCAAATTTGCTGGGGGGCGAATTTGGGATAACAGGTGCCTCTTGTTGGGAGAATCAAAGATGGCCAAGTAGCTTTTTTTTCTTTCCTAGAAAAAGAGTCAAAGCTATAATTATAATTCTGAGACATTCTGCTGATGCAAAATCATAGCACCCCCGGATGCGGATCAGATTTCTAGGTTGATCATGCTAGCATCCGGTGTAATTACACAACATTGACTCCTTTCTCCAAGTGTGGGACTTGAAAAATGAGAAGGGAGTCTCCAGAGAAGGCTGGTTCCTATTCCTCTGTTGGATGCACACAAAAATTGCAGAGGGTTTACTCAAAACCTAATCTAATGCCGCGAGGAGACGGGGTAAGAAAATGCATAAAAATAAACCTAAGCTAACGAGAGGTGATGCACCAGGAATGAAGAACATATATCTTGCCAATAAACACAGACCATTCAAATGTGATGCAAGATCATGCACAGATAACAAAACTTGCAGTGAAAGACCAGGAGGATGCAAATGAACACAGAGAGGGTTGAGAATCATCCACAGACATGCATTACTTGCTCCAAAGATTGATTACAATACACTACAAGATGCCAAGAGGCAAAGTCACATTACAGATTTCAAATGGGAGGTTCAACTCCACAAATTTGCACGATAGAGAGAAGAAGGGAGGAGCAAAACAGAATGTTCAACCTTTTTAAAAGCCCCTCTTTACAATATATAAGAAGAATGAGAGAGGGAAGAGAGAGGAAAGTCAAATCTACCATAACCACTTCTGGATTACATTTAACTCATCTCATTATGGTAGAAATGGTGGATCCTAGCAAAAATGGTGGGTATCTGCTAGCGAAGCGATGAAGCTGTCTGTGCATTAAAGCTGGTTGTTGAACGCCAGTTCTGGTCATTATCACGTGTCAGAGCCGTTTCTTAACTTTCTCTCTCCACACTGAACCAAAATGCAAGATTGACCCCAGAATCATGTAGAGAATTTTTCCAGCTTTCCATTGATATAAAGAACGTGCAAATCCGAGCTCTGGATCAAAAGATATGGCGATCTGAAGATTTAGGGCAAAAAAGCCAAAACGGATTTTGAATTTTTTCCGCGCTCTACCACACCACTGGATGACACGTGTCGGTGCTGATTGGATGAGTAATTCTCTCTCTTCTTCCCATGGGGTTTTCCTTGAAAGTTTTGACCTTTTGTAACTTTTGGGAAATTTTCCATTTTTTCCCCGCGCCCCCGCCACTTGGGACACGTGGCATCATTTGGTTAGAGGATGGGGCGTGGGGTCATCCTTTACCCTTTAGTTTTTGGCCAAAACTTTTTCCAAATTCTCTAAGTTCTCCCCAAGCTCCGCACTCCTGCTCCATAGGACACGTGTCCTATTCTATTGGCTTGGGCCAATCCTCCAAACTTCGCCTTTGGAAACTCGGCAAAACATCAAGTAAAAATCTCACCCTCTCCTCCGCCGCTCTGATCCACGAAGACACATGTCACATTCTGATTTGTTGTTGGCTTTTCCGGGTCTTCGCGTCCCTCACGTATTTTTGGCCCGGATGTCCCAAACCGTCTGGGACAAATTTCTCCGATCCGCCCGATTCGGGCTTCCTCGTCCCTCTTTGCGTTGAAGACACGTGGCAAGATTTCATTGGCTCTCGGCTCCTTCGGCTTTTCACGTCCCACGCGTCCCTTTGTCCCAACTGTCCCAGACTGTCTAGGACAAATTCTTCCAAACCGCCCGAAATGGGCTTCCTTGTCCCTCTTTGCGGCCGCTTCGCCTTTTCGCGTCCTTCGCGTCCTTTCAGCCCGGATGTCCCAACCTTATATGCACAACAGTTAGTCGATTTTCTCACCTTCGGCCGGTTCGCCCTTTCACGTCCCGCGTGTCCCCACGGCCAGATGTCCCTTTGCTACGCAGACCACCTGGTGGCCTTTTGGCCGATTCGCGCCCTGACGTCCCAACTATCCCAGGCTGCCTAGACTAGGACTTAGCCGATTTTCATGATTTTTTCCTGCCCAAGCTTGTTTTTGTAACTTTTTCACCCCTTTTTAGAACTTGCTCTTTTCTTCTTAGACAGGAGAGTTAGAAAAAGGCCGAGGGGACCCCAGAAACATGATTTTTTGCCTTGAATCAATCTATTTGCCTGGGACTTGAGTATTCTGATGCATGTTATCAAAATTACCCTAGGGGTGAATTTTGGATAACAATTTTGCGACTCAGCGGGGTCACCTGCCTGCTAGGTAGAAGATACCAGTTTCCTGAAGCAGTCCATTGGGCATGGAGTCATCAAATATTCTGTTTAGAACCCCAACTAACTCAGAATGTGTAAGGAGGAAGATGGAATATCACCTGATGGGAGCAAGGACTGCAAAACATCTCCATGGACAGCAAGCTGTGCCAAAGCACTTAGGGAAGACAAAACTAACCTACAACAAAACAATGTGCACAAGCACTTGGAGGAATGAAAATCTAATCTAATATTTACAAGGTAGTGAATTTCCCTCTAGAAGCAATGCTTGAGATAGATTCCATTTATTGGAATCTGCAGTTCTTCACCATCCAATGAGGCCAATTGGAAAGCATTGTTGTTCTTGCACTTCGTGACCATGTATGGGCCACTCCAAATGGCATCAAATTTTGAATGCCTTCCTGGTTTTGCTCTATCCACATCCCATTTCAACACTAGATCTCCAACCTGAAAAGATCTATCCTTGGCCTTCCTATCAAAGGTCTTCTTGATCAAAGCTTGATCCTTTTCCATTGCTTGGGATGCCTGATTTCTGATCTCTTGCAGCTCCATCAACTCTGCATACCTCACCTCCATGGGCTCAAACTCTAGCAACTCCAGCTACTTCATGAGTTCCAATGTTGGCAACTCAAGTGACATGGGCAAGATTGCTTCTCTTCCATAGACAAGCCTGAATGGAGAGTTACCTGTGGATCTCTTGGGAGTTATCCTATCAGCCCATAAGGCTGATTTCAGTTTGGTATGCCAAGACCTCTGATTCTCGTCAAGAGTCCTCCTAATGATCCTCAACAAGTTCTTGTTTGTAGACTCGGCTTGGCCATTACCTTGAGGGTAATAGTTTGATGAAGTGCTTAGGTAGATACCGTTCTTGACAGCCCACTCAGTCACCTTAGATCCAATGAATGCCAATGCATTATCAGAGATTATTGTAGTAGGTACACCAAATCTGGTTGTTATCCCCTCATAAAAGTCTAAGATGCTAGACTCATTTTCCTCTTTGAGTGCTACTGCTTCTATCCATTTGGTGAAGTAGTCTGTGGCTATCAAAATCCATTTGTGCCCTTGGCTTGAATTGGGATTAATGACTCCAATGAAGTCCAAACCCCATTGCATGAATGGCTGGTCAACTGAGATTGGATGTAATGGAAGGGCAGCAAGTCTCTCTTTTCCTGTGAAGAATGCACAATTCTTACACCTCTTGATCCATGCATAGCAATCACTGAAGATCTTAGGCCAATAATAACCAGCCTTCATGATTTTTAGAGCTGTCACTCTTGGTGCAAAATGACCACCAGCTGGTCCACCATGAAACTCTTCCAACACCCTTTGAATCTGATTTGTGCTAATGCACCTCAGCAGCACTCCATTCACATCTTTCTTGAACAAAACTCCATCAACAATGGCATACGGGACAGCCTGCAATCTGAAGTGTCTCCTTTGGGTCTTGTTCATCTCCGGAGGGCATAGGCCTGTGCCTAGGAAGTGCATTATATCTTGGGTCCAGCAAGGAGTGGGGGCAGCATTGTCTTCTTCTTGATTGCCACTTGGCTCATGGCTGTCCTGGACTATCAAAACAACCTCTTCTTCATTGCATACTTCTCTTTGCTTCCCCAAAACCAGCTACTCACACAATCCTTTCCCTCTTACCAGCTTGGTGATCTTGATCTCAATGTCATACTCCATGACACGGGTGATCCAACCTACCCTTTTCTCATTCAAATCCTTGTTGAGGAGGAAGTCCTTAACCCCAGCATGTGAGACCAGCAACTGGACCTTGTTGTTTGAGATTAAATGCTTGAATTTCTTCAAGCTTCGATTCTTTGCAAAGTACATGCTTCTCAATAAAAGATATCCTCACCTCATAGTCATCTAGGCTCTAGCTAAAGAAGGCAATTGGATGCTCATCATTATCCTTGTTACTGCTGTACCAAAATGGCGAGAAATAGTGTCATTACCTCCAAATGCATAGAGGATGAAATCATTGGAAATCTCTGGTTGATGAGAGTTAGTGCTTGAGAGATGGCTTCTTTGATTGCTTCAAAACTCTCCTTGCCTTCTCACTGTCCACTTGAAAGCCATGCTTTTCTTTAACATTTTGGTGATGGGCTTGACAAGGGCTACTGAAATCTGGACAAACCTCCGAACAAAGTTTATCCTTCCCAAGAAACTCTGAAGGGCTTTCTTGTGGCTTGGCAATGGTAGTGCTCTTATGGCTTCAACCCTCTCTGGGTCAATTGCTAATCCTTCTTTGGAGACAATATGGCCAAGGAGCTTTCCTTCATGTGTAAGAAAGATACACTTCTTAGGATTCAAAGACACTCCAAATCTCCTGCACCTCATGAAGACTTGTCTCAAATGAGAGAGGTGGTCTGCTGCATTTTGGAAAAAATAGTGATATCATCAAGGTAAATCAGCACCACGTTGTTAATCAAACCTTTGAATGCCATGTCCATTGCCCTTTGGAAGGTAGCACCAGCGTTGGACAGCCCAAATGGCATTTTCCTGTATGCAAAAGTTCCCCATTTGGTTGTGAAGGCTGTCTTGAACTGGTCCTCTTCCTTCACCATAATCTGATTGTAGCCTGAGTAGCCATCAAGTAGTGAAAACCTCTCGGAGCCAGCCACAACTTGCAAGATTTTCTCCATGGAAGGGAGTGGGTAATGGTCCTTGAGAGAGGCTCTATTCAAGTCTCTGAAGTCAACACACAATCTGATCTCTCCACTCTTCTTTCTGACTGGAACTAAGTTGGCAACCCAACTAGAATGCTTGATTGGGAATATGATCCTTGACTCAATCAGCTTGTCCAATTCTTTCCTCATGAGAGGCTCCATGTGTGGGTTGGCTGGTCTTTGTTTACCTTTGCTGACAGGCTTAGTATTGGATCCAATTCGATGGTATCTTTGAGCTAAGTTGGGATTGAAACCTTTCAAGTCTTCATAGCTCCAAGCAAACACATCGAGGAATTCTTGACACAAGCCGTATGAACTCATACCTTTCTTGTTCGATTGTCATCCTTCCAATTTGCAATGGTTTGTTCTCTTCTACCAAAATGGATCTTTGAATCCTCTCTCTTGACCTAATGTTTTCTTTCTCCTTTCTAAACTGATCATTGGGATTAAAATGGACTCCAAAGTGATAAGTCCCTTGGGCAACTTGTTAGTTCTCAGTTGTACCACTTGGTCACCATATTGCTGTTCCAATTTTCTTGATTCTTGGTTGAGAACTCAACTTCTTCTTACAAGAAATGGATGATTTGCTGGTCATTCTCAAACACTTGCCAACTAACATTGTTATCCGGCACTGAAGGCCTCACAATCACGTGGATGTTTGGTTGTACCTTGTCTTGTTGAATGCTTTCCACAATGTCAAAGGCTGCCCCTACTGCTGCAAGCCTATCAGCAGCTTGATTCTCTTTCCTAGGAATGGATTTGATGCCAAAACCCTCAAAATCTTCCATGAGGTCCCACACCCTGTTCTTGTAGCACTTGAGTAGATCATTCTTGGTAGCATGTCTGTCCCTTGACTTGATTTACAATCAATTCACTAGTCACCAAAGACTTGCAAGTTCTTTATTTCTCTCTTTATTGCCCAATGCATCCCTTGCACTAAGGCTTCATATTCAATAGTGTTATTGGAGCATGCAAACTGAAATCTAAAAGTTGAATAATACTTTATTCCTTGAGGTGAAACAAGCATAGCTCCACCTCCTGCACCTTGTCTACTCCTTGATCCATCAAAAAAATAGCTGCCATACCTCATTGTCATCTTTGTGGTTTGGCTTGGTGATGCTAGGAATAGGTTGATTTTCTTCGTGTATGCAATAGACCCCTAGCTCAGATTCTTCCACTTCTTGATAAGGATCAAATGCATGTATCTTGTTTGCCCATTCATCAAGAGTTAGATCCGGATGCTTCCAACCTTGGTGTCAGCTTCATCAGTGCTTGGGTGATCTTCTTGATCAAATCTTTGAGCAATTGGCATTAATCGACTTGGAGTGTAAGGCTCAATGTGGAAGTTTGCAATAGGTTCGACCTTGATTGTAGCCTTAGTTCCATACCTTGTTACGAACATCATGTGTGACCAATCAGCAGGAAAAATATCCCCCATCTTGGTGAAGTCCTTGACAAGCAAAGGGCAAAAGAGTGGTGGAAGGTCTATGACCGATACATCTTGTAAAACAACAACATTTGGACATGCATGCAAGGTAAGACTCAAGTTTTAATCACTCCAACTATTGCTCTTGCTGTCCCATCTAGCTACACTACCCCTTTGGATATTGTTTCATCTTTGGAGCCCTAGGCGATCAGCTATTTGTTTAGGCATTACCGAGCTACTTGCCCCGAGTCTATCATGCAATTGTGCACTAGCTGACTTCCAATGATTAATGAAACATAGAAAGGAGGGGGGTTTCAACATTTTACCTTCTTTGTCCTCCATGATTTCCTTCAGTGGGCAGCATTTGTAAGCACTTTGTCTTGCTTGTCTTTGCTGATTTGAAGTTGGCTTGATCCTTCATGGCAGCTTACGTGCCAGATCTCTTTGGCACAGGATGGATAGGGATTCCCACATTGATATATTGACGTTTGTCTTCTTCATCTGATCAATGATACTGAATGGTGATGAAGGGTCTCTTTGTTGTCCCTTGGTTTGTACATTTACTCCTTGCATGTGGGCAGCAACAATTGGTATTTGAGTTGGCCTAGGGGCTGTTCTTGGCTGCCCTTGTGCATTTGAAATTGGATTTTGCTTGCCAACCATTTGTGGAACCATGGAAGGTTGTGGATTGGTTGGGGCTAATGGCTGTTCTTCACCCAAATTCCTCCTTTTTGACCTTGTGTTGGCTGCAACACCTTGAGAAACTGCCTGGTTCATGCCACAAAAATCCTCTGCTTGCCAATTTACCAATGTGGTGTCATTTGGGGCTGATTGTTGTTGGAATGTTTCTTGTTGTTGGTTGTTTCCTTGACTGCCCTCACCCTCCACACCAGTAGTTGTCACCATTAATGCTTGATTCAAAGCACCATTGAAGCACATGGATTGGTTATGAGGCTCATTGCATGGAAAACACCAATCATACTCTTGGCAATGTTGTTTTGTGTTGGCACCAATGCCTTAGAGGAAGATATGGCATTTGGATTATAGGGCTGAAATGGTCTATTGGCAGGAGGCCTTGTTTGATTTATATTTGCAGCTGGATTAGGAGGCCTTTGTGGTTGGTATGGCTGCCTGTTAGGCTGAGCTTGGGGTTGATAAGAAGGTCTAAAACCTTGGGCCTATTACCTTTTGAGAGTAACCAGCTCATTGCCTAGGTTTTGCAATTGCTTCATGACTTCTTGAAGCTCATTTGGGGCACTTGGAGATGAAGTGGAAGCTTCATTTGAACTTTGATTTCTAGGAGTGGGAGAAGGAGCCAAATTAGGTGCTTGATTGGTGTTTGGACTCTCTAAACTTGGAAATAGTGGCATGGGAGGTCTAGGGGCAAGTTTGCCAGCTTGGATCAAACAATTTTCAGCCCTAATGGCAATGCTATAAGCCATAGGGATAGTTATGCCTCCCATGGACTGAATCAACATAGAAATATCAGAATTTAGAGCTTTGAGATAGTAGAGAAAAGCACCTTCTGTGGCATGGCCCTACCCACTAGGAATTCTCTCCCAAGTCTTTTGAAATCTGAAGTTGAAATCAGTCAATTTGCTCATTGGGAGCTCTCTTGATGGTTGTCAGCTGCTCCAAAAGAGACAAGTTGTCTCCCTTTTCTCCAAATTGCTCATGAAGTGCTATACACAGCTGATTCCAATTTGTGATAGAACCAGCTCCAAGGCTCCTAAACCATTGCAATGCTTTCCCCTTGAATGAAGATGCCAAGAAACTTGTGCGATGTACCACTTGCATTTCATTGATTTCATGGATTACACAAAGGTTAGCAATATCTTTAACATGATCACCTAGAGTAGTCTGATTTTCTCCAGTGAAGTATGGAAATGTTCTTCAAGGCTGCAATAGGAATTGGATGTTGTGCATTGAGGGCAAGTGGGCTGCTGCTTGTGAAGTTGACATAGGGGTTGTTTTGTGCCATTCTAATTGGTCTTAAAACCCTTGTTGACTGAATGAAAGGCCTACCAGGTGGAGGAGTTGAGAGAGTTATGTTTGGTGGAGATGGAGACCTTTGAATCCTTCTTCCTCTTTGCCTTCTTCTTGGAGATAATTGCAGGTATTCAAACAACACTTCTTCTTCTCCAACTCTTGACCTTGTGGTGACTCTTCTCATGAGTTTTCAGGCCTACACTGCTGAAACCAGTTGATTCTTCCCCTTGGAGTCACCAGATATGAAAATAATAGCTCTTTTCAAGCAAGAAAATTGCAGCAGATGCACATCAACTTTGCTGCAATAAAAATGAGACCTCTAGTCTCCCACCGGGCGTGCCAAAACTGTTGATGCAAAATCACAGCACCCCTGGATGTTGATCAGATTTCTAGGTTGATCATGCTAGCATCTAGTGTGATTGCACAACATGGAATCCTTTCTCCAAGTGTGGACTTGTAAAATGAGAAAAGGATTCTCCGAGAAGGTGGTTCCTATTCCTCTTGTTCGGATGCACACAAAAATGCGCAGAGGGTTTACTCAAAACCTAATCTAACTTGCCAAGGAGACAGGGTAAGAAAATGCATAAAAATAAACCTAAGCTAATAGAGGTGATGCACCGAGGAATGAAGAACATCTATCTTGCCAATAAACACAGACCATTCAAATGTGATGCAAGATCATGCACAGATAACAAAACTTGCAGTGAAAGACCAGGAGGATGTAAATGAACACAGAGAGGGTTGAGAATCATCCACAGACATGCATTACTTGCTCCAAAGATTGATTACAATACACTACAAGATGCCAAGAGGTAGAGTCACATTACAGTTTCAAATGGGAGGTTCGAACTCCACAAATTTTCCTGATAGAGAGAAGAAGGGAGGAGCAAAACAGGAATGTTCAACCTTTTTTAAAGAACCCCTCTTTACAATATATAAGAAGAATGAGAGAGGGAAGAGAGAGGAAAGTCGAATCTACCATAACCACTTCTAGATTGCATTTAACTCATCTCATTATGGTAGAAATGGTAGATCCTGGCAAAAACGGCGGATCGCTGTCAGCGAAATGCGGTGTCATGCATTGCATTAAAAGTGGTTGTTGAATGCGATTACGGTCATTATCATGCGTCAGAGCCATTTCTTAACTTTCTCTCTCCACACTAAACCAAAATGCAAGATTGACCCCAGAATCGTGTAGAGAATTTTTCCAGCTTTCCATTGATATAAAGAACGTGCAAATCCAAGCTATGGATCAAAAGATATGGCGATCCTGAAAGATTTAGGGCAAAAACCAAGGCCAAAACGGATTTTGAAATTTTTTCCACGCTCTGCCACTGGATGACACGTGTCGGGTGCTGATTGGATGAGAAATTCTCTCTCCTTCCCTTACCCATGGGTTTTCCTTTGAAATTTTGACTTTTTGTAACTTTTGGGAAATTTTCCATTTTTTCCCTGCGCCCGCCACTTGGGACACGTGGCATCATTTGGTTGGAGGACGGGGCGCGGGGTCATCCTTTACCCTTTAGTTTTTGGCCAAAACTTTTGCCAAATTCTCTAAGTCCTCCCCGAGCTCCACACTCCCTTCTCCTTAGGACATGTGTCCTGTTTCTATTGGCTCGGGCCAATCCTCCAAACTTCGCCTTTGGAAACTCGGCAAAACATTAAGTAAAAATCTTACCCTCTCCTCCGCCGCTCTGATCCACGAAGACACATGTCACATCCTGATTTGTTGGCGGCTTTTCCGGGTCTTCGTGTCCCTCACGTATTTTATGCCCTGATGTCCCAAACCTGTCAATGCAGGACAAATTTCTCGATCCGCCCGGTTCGGCTTCTTGTCCCTCTTTGGTGAAGACACGTGGCGAGAATTTCATTGGCTCTCGGCTCCTTCAGGCTTTCCAGTGTCCCACGTGTCCCTTTGTCCCAACTGTCCCAGGTATGCAGGGACAAATTCTTCCAACCGCTTTGAAATGGGCTTCCTTGATCCCTCTTTGCGTCCGCTTCACCTTTCACGCGTCCTTGTCGTCCTTTGCAAAGAATTCTACTTCGAGATGTCCCACCTTATCTTACCAATAGTTAGTCGATTTTCTCACCTTGGCCGGTTCGTCCTTTCCTGCTTCCCCATGGCCTAGATGTCCCTTTGCTCACGGGACCCACTGGCGGCCTTTCGGCCGATTAAGTGCCCCGACGTCCCAACTATGTCCCATAGTCTTGCTGACTAGGACTTAAAGCTGATTTTCATGATTTTTTCTTTGCCCAAGCTTGTTTTTTGCAATTTTTCACCCTTTTTAGAACTTGCTCTTTTCTTCTTGGTCGGGAGAGTTAGAAAAAGGCGAGGGACCCCGAAACATGATTTTTGCCTTGAATCAATCTATTTTCACAGGACTTGAGTATTACGATGCATGTTATCAAAATTACCACAGGGTGAATTTTGGATAACAATTCCACCATCATATGGTATGATTACTCGAGTAGGAATTTCTATAAAGAAGTGGAAGGAGAAATTCAAATGGATTGGACTCATGCCCTCCTCACGAGTTAATGGAAAAATGAAGAAATTATTACTAAAGAGGTAGGTAGAGTATATTGTGCAGAAAAATGATGATCCCAAAGCACAAATTCTCTATGAAGAGATTGGTCATGGTAATTATATGATCATGTTTGGAGATGAAGTAAAGGTTCCTCAAGGGGTAATTGATGATCCCAATAGCATTTGGACCCTATAATTTTATGGTAGTTTCTCTTGAAATAGTTTTGGGTCTAGTGTTGTTTGAATTCTCATAAAGGAAGATCCCACTTGTTCTCTTATAAAATCTAGTTTAAAAATACAAACAATACAATAGAATATGAGGCTCTTCTTCTTTTCCTAGCAGTAGCAAGATAAATGGAGATCAAGAATCTTTGTGCTCAAGGGATGTTGAACTCATTATCAAGTAGGTTAGAAGGATTGTTCCAGAAAAATAGAAGGATGAAGCATTATAGAAATTTGGTCTGGGATTCAATTGAATTATTGGATGCCTTTTCATTGAAAATATACCAAGAGAGATAAAAATACTTTGATCGATGCCTTAGTTATATCTAGATCTTTGTTAATTCCTCACCTAGAGTTTTCTCAAGATAAGTTCACAATTGAGATGATACATGAGATTGATTTTTCTGAATAACGTTAATAACTTGAAGGTGTTCAATGGTGATCAACACTTGATCTCCTTCCTTGAACTCAAGAATAATTTTAGTCAGCTATATTTCGAAGGAAGTGAATCTATTCCGCTGAAGTCTGCTTTCATCTTAATATTATCCGAGTCAGGAGTTGAAGAATAATCTGATAAACCTGATTGTATAATATTCAAAGGTAATAAGTTACCCAGAGGTTTCGTAAGTTTATAATATTTGTTTGATGAGTATTATAGATATATAAGGTATTAGGTATCACATGAAGCCCATCAATCATCCGAACATACAGAAAGGTTAATATAGGAAGTGAAGATGGTGTCCACTAGAGATTTCACTGAAATGCAGAACTATCCACTTTTAAAAATTTCATTCTTTTTAAAATAATGGAGTCGTTTGTATGTTTGTTTGATAGGCAATTATTTGCATCTAAAGGACTAAGGTAACCCAGAGAGTCATAAAATCCAAATTCATAAATAACCATGTTAAAACTCACTCTATCCCTTCACTAGGTTTTGTTTGAGAGAATTTTATTTATTTATTTATTTAATAAATAAAGTTCTTTATAAAAATAGATTGAGATAAAATTGAGGATTTAGTTTATATAAAAAAGCACTTCACCCCATCATTATTACCATGATTTGAACATTCACGGGGAAGAATTTTCATTTATGAATAAGCTAAATGGAGAAAATTTTCAAGCAATTGTTTATAACTTCTTTTGTTTTGTGTTATTTATTTGTCTCGTAGTTTAGTTTGTTTTCTCTGAAAATTCTGTAGCCTATTCATTCTTCTGTCAAATCTTTCCCCAGTGCATAGGGTTTTGAAAATCTATCTAGTTTTTTTAATTACTAATCATCGCATATAGGATTAGAGCTCCAGATTCTTTAGGGACTAGAGATTGCAAGAAGTTACTGAGGTCCAAAAGGATTGCAAAAATGGATTCTTGAAAATAAGAAAATATTTCCATCAACGCATGGGAATTTTCAGAAAATATGCACTTTTAGAGAAAAATGACACCTAAAATGGAGCCACATAATTAAATTTATGGCACATGCAAGTTTTGTCCTACTATATCTTCTGCCAGACCCTTTCCAAAAATGGAAAATTCTATTTTGTGCTTGTGTTTATGCTATCCATATTTTTCCCCCATGCTAAATATTGGATTATCGCGCTATGACACCCACACAAGAGGAACCCGAGAGGACTCATCACTCATTCAAATCCTGCAAATTGGTCACAGAAAGACTCAACCATGGAGTGGCGGAGGCCAAGAGAGACTAAAGGACCATGTTCAAAAGAAATGACTCTGCATGGATGTTTCCACGTCTTAAATACATTCTCTAAGTTACGCAGAAGACTCAACTATGAGATAAAGATGGGTTAGACAAGAGGGGAGATCTTTGCGGAGGAACTAGAAATGGTGAAGTTTCGAGGTCCTTGGGCTTGAAACTATTTAGAAAAGGGTCCATAAATGATTAAGTATGGAGGAGGCAATAGAAGAGGCCACGTGTCCTAACGGTGCTTCTCCAAAGGTGAATCCAAAAAAGGGGAAGAACAAACGCAGCACCAGATTGATGCCTATCCCAGAGAAAGCAAGGCATTGGGGAAAATTTGGTTCTTTCGCCCCTTGTTATCACAAAAGGGTAAAAGTTATAAATGGCCCCGCAACTCCATCAGCTGGAAAAATTTAAAGCAAGTTAACCCGAGTCAAAGCGAAGGTGGGAGTCGAGGAAAAGTGAAAATTTGCCTTTCACGGAAAAAGGGAAAGATAAATGTGGAGCCAAAGCCTGATTTTTTGTCTCTAATCTAGGACCGCCACATATCCCACATTAAAGAAAGGGCCCATTTTTTCAAACTAGTTTTCCCTCCCATTTGCTACGGACCAATACAAACTTCAAGGTGCATATCTTTTCAACTGCAAGGCTCAAAATATTTAAAATCGACACCATTGGAAAGATCTCGGCCTCACCTACACCATGGAGGTATGAAAATTTAATTTTTGGGGAGGTTAGGTAAAGGAAAATGGAGGAAATGTCTTTCGGTCCTTCAATGAGATCCATCTGTCTCAACAACTAGATCAAATTCGATGCTTCCTTTGTCGTTCCTCTTCTTTCAAGGTGTTGAATCAAGGAATCATGCAGTAAAGACAAATTTGGGGCATATTTTATCAGAAGCATTAACAACAATGGTTGAGTTTCAACCCACTTTTCCCGCTTCCCTCTCTCTTTCTTCTCTCTGATCAAATCTATAAATACAGGGGTATGATTCATCATATGAAAGGGTTGTTCATTCTTCTTCCCTGCCCCTCTCTCTTTCTTCTTAAGGGTCGAATGTGGAGTTTAAGCCTCCTCCTTGGATTTGTAATGGCATTTTCTTGCCTCTTTCCCATTAATGGTGTATGTGAACTCCTCGAGTAATAAAATTTGTTTCGTGATGCATTTTTTCCATCCTTTGCTTATTTTGTTGTCTCTTATCACCTCTCACCATTACAGGTATATCTATGCATATCTCGATGTCCATTGCAGGTTTTGGGAGCTTGTGTTTAAGGGGTTTGAAATGGTGTTCTATGTGAACTTTATCCTCGGGTCTATGATGCATCTATCCATCCTCTCCATTGCTCACCTCTCTCCATTTTAGGTAGTTAGGTTTGTGATCGCCAGGATTCCCTTTTCTGGTGCTATCACCTCTCTATAGTGTAGGGTTTCTTTATTTTCATGCTCTCTCTCTCCTCGGTCCCTTGGAATTGTTAGATTAGGAGTAGATAGATGTATTTCCTTCCTTAGAATTAATTTAGTGCTAGGATTAGGAAGAGGAACCAGCCTTCTCTCGGAGGATCATTCCTTTCGTAAGTCCCACAACTGGGAATGATCCAATGTTATGCAAATCACACCAAATGAGTCTACCTTAGAAAAGCATATATTTTAGAGCTCATTTGGGGGTGCTGTGATTTCACACTAACAGTTTTGGCATGCCTCGGTGGGATAGGTCTCTAAGCTCCTTGCACTTCTCTTCGCCAGTTCGATGTGCTCTTGATGAAGATTTCATCCTTTGGAGGCACTTCCAAGCACATCTAGTGACTCCATCCTGGTCAAAAACTGATTCTCGATTCCAGAGACCTTTTTTTCATTCATTTCTATTGATTTCATCCATTTTCTCGCATTCCATGAGGTTGTGCAATCATGACTTCATTCCCTTCATGGAACTCACACTTACAACAATGCAATCCACCTCGATGCATTTCCCAAACTCCTCTAAATTAGCATTATAATTAGATATGTGACCATTATGCTTACCCATATGAGCAGAGTCAAAGTCAATTTTTCCATGGAGCTTATCAAGAACAAGGGGGCGCATACAATGGTGATAGCTATGTGGAGAATGTTGGTTTATTGGAGAAAATTCAAAAATGGAGGGCTTTGGAATGGTTCGATCGAGGGCGCATAACACGAATGAAGGCATTCATATTGGTTTTGCGGGGAACCTTGTCCATGGGAAGGCCCTTTCCCAAGACATTAAATCCCTTAAGAGAAGCTTTAATTCATGGTTGAAATTCTACCCCAACTTACACAATGGACTGAGGAGATCGGGGCTTATGAGTTGGAGTCAAGACAACCTTGTCAATGGGTAAGTCTAACATCTCATAGCTTTTCTTTTTCTCTTTCTCAAGCGGCACCATCTCAACCTAAGCTCTAATTTCCAATATCCTCACTTACTACCCCAAGTGTTTATTTCATTTCTCCATCTCCTAGTCTTCCACCTCATCTTAGTTCTTTATCTTTTTCCCTTCCAAACAATACTCATCCCCTCACAAAAAAAGAAGTTGCGCCTCCTTCCCACATGCAAAAAAATTGTTAAAGATGCTTGAACCCCAACCTTCCACACTCCCTCTTGCTTTCCCAAGCCCATGTTGGGAAGAG